>JABUQX010091274.1:10000-12500 GCA_015478945.1 Trachelipus rathkii
GGACCTACCGATATATATATAATATATTTATATATACATATATTATATATATATATATATATATATATATATATATATAATTTATATTATATATATATATAATATAAATATTTATAATATATATATATATATATTATATATATATATATAATTATTATATATATAAAATATATATATATATTATATATTATATATATATATTATATATATATATATATATAATATTATATATATATATATATTATATATTATATATTATATATATATATATATATATATATTATATATGATATATATATATATATATATTATATATATATATATATTATTGGAGCGGCTCTTAACCTGTGACCAGAGGACCCCAGGGAGTCGGCGAAGGCTTCAACAAATGTTATGATGTTTTTCTGTTAAAATAGAGTTAAAGGAATGAATAAAAGAAAGCATGAAAGAAAAGGAAAGGTTAAACAAATTTCACTTATTTGCTTGTGTAAAACGTTGTTTTTAATTTTATTTTATTTTTTTTTAATGGGGTTTGAACGACTTTATGTATTAAAATTTCTAATTTCTTTTTCTCGTTAAAAAATTTTTTTTTTCTTTAATAAAATTTTGATTTTCTTCATAATTTTTTGAATATAAAATATTCCCCTTACAAATATTATTAGATCATTCATAATAAATTTTAAAAAATATTTAATTCACTTTAGGGCTTTAAATATTGAATTAAATATTGGTGGTTTGGAGTTAAAAATATTTAAAGGGGGTTGGGGGAAGCAAAAAATATTTAAAAGGGGGCCGTGGAAGCAAGAAATATATAAAGTTGTTCCGGGGGAAGAAATTTTTTTTAAAGGGGGTCCGGATAATGAAAAAAAATATTAAAAGGGGGTCCGGGGAAGAAAAAATATTAAAAGAGGGTACGGGGAACAAAAAACATTTAGAGAAGGTTCGGAGAAATAAAAAAAATATTTAAAGATGGCTCTGGGAAGCCAAAAATATTAATAGGGGGTCCGGGGAGAAAAAAATATTTAAAGGGGGTCCGAAGAAGAAAAAATATTTAAAGGGGGTTCGGGTGATCAAAAAATATTTAAAGGGGGTTCGGAAAAGCAAAAATTATTTAAAGAAAAAATATTAAAAGAGGGTCAGGAAAAGGAAAAATTATTAAAAGGAAAGGTCCGGGGAGGCCAAAAATATGTAGAGGGAGTTCCGTGGAAGCGAAAAATATTTAAAGGGGATCCGGAAAGGAAAAATTATTTAAAGGGGGTTCGGGGAAACTAAAAATATTTAAAGGGGGTCCGGGAAAACAAAAAAAATATTTAAAGGATGTTCGGAGAACCGAAATATATTTAAATGGAGTCCGGGGAAGCAAAAAAAATATTGAAAGTGGGTCCGGGTAAGCAAATAATATTAAAGAGTGTCCGGAGAAGCAAAACATATTTAAAGGGGTCCGGAGAAGCAAAAATTATTTAAAAATATTTAAAGGAGTCCTCAGAAGCAAAAAAATATATATATTTAAAAGGGTCAGATCCCATGGTAAAGCAAAGGTTTAGAATCGCTATTCCATTACACAAAAAATTTGGGTATTTCATTAACGTTCTTAAAGTAAGCCATAAATTCTCTTTGTAGTGTATGCCAATTTCATATTCGCATCCGCAATTGTGATACATGGGACCCATATATCCGTATTCAAATCCACTTTTACGGATGTTAATATTTATGTATTAGTGATACCAGGTTTAGAAAATTTGATTTAACAACTGTGAAACTAAGCAGTTGGAAACTTGTTTGTTTTACCAGGGGGTTTTCAACTTGTTTATTATTTCAGGGGTTGCCAACTTCTTTGTTATTTCAGGGGTTGCCAACCTGTTTCTTATATTAGGGATTACCAACTTTGTTGTTGGAATCTACTTTTATTAAATAAAATTTATTTATTTATTTATTTTTTACAGATTGTCACCACTCACGGGCAGGAGGGGGCTATTCAAGGAGGGGACAGAAAATAATAATAAAATGACTAAAAATATTTGTCTTTTTCATTAGTCTTTGACTTGTTTTTATTCTTCTTCTGAGAAATCTTTTCCTCTTCGTCCTTGATCATCGAAGAATCTGCATTAACAGACTGATTATCAAAATTTCTTCTAAATCTTCTTCAGCTTACTTCTTCTTTTTCTTTTTCTTCATCTTAGCAGACTTACTTAATGAGCTTCCATTTAATGAAATCTCAAGAGTAGTGTTAGGATTTTGTGCTTCCAATTCTTCTTCACTGTGTGTGTGTGTGTGTGTGTGTGTGTGTGTGTGTGTGTGTGTGTGTGTGTGTGTGTGTGTGTGTTGTGTGTTTTATAGTAGTTTCCATTTCAGCATCCTGAGATGCTTCTTCAATGATTAAAGAGTCTTCAACACCGTTTGACTTAATTTTCTATTTTTTTTTCCTTTGATGGATCCCCAGTTTCATCAGCAACATTAACAATGGGGAAAAATTTTGCCCATTAAAGCCCTCTGGTCCATT
>JABUQX010091274.1:17500-23470 GCA_015478945.1 Trachelipus rathkii
TGGTTGACTGGGACAATCTAAAAAAGGACCATTGCGGCTTCTTAAGTGTATTATTCTATTTTATTATGAGTTGAGTGGACATTTCTAGAGGGCGTCAATTGCGGTTTCTTAATTATTAATTATATATATATAATATATATATATTATATATAATATATATATATTATTATATATATATATATATATATTATATATATATATATATATATATATATCTATATATATGGTTGACTGAGACAGTCTAGATAGGCCTATGAGGCTTTTCTTAAGTATTATTCTTTATTTTATTATTTATTATGGGTTTACTGTGACTGGGATATTCTAGAGTGGCCAATGCGGGCTTCTTAATTATTAACTTTTATTGGTTGACTGGGACAGTCTAAATTGGACCATGCGGCCTTCTTAAGGTATTATTCTTATTTATTATGGGTAGACTGGAACATTCTAGAGGGGTTTATGCAGCTTCTTAATTATTAATTTATAATAAAATTAAGAAGCTGCATTAACCTCCCTAGAATGTCCCAGTCAGACCCCATATAAATAAAGATAATACTTAATTAAGAAGCCCGGCATGGTCCTTTTTAGACTGTCCCAGTCAACAATAAAATTAATAATTAAAAGCCGCATTTGGCCATCTAAATGTCCAGTCAACCATAATCAATAATAATAGAATAATACTTAAGAAGCGCATGCGGCCTATCTTGACCTGTCAACCAATATAATTATAATTAAAAAATAATATTAACTATTTTAAATTACGTGTCCCAGTCAACTCATTTTAAATAAGAATAATATTTAAGATGTCCCTTTTTAGACTTTCCCAGTCGACCAATAAAATAAATTTGAGAAGCTGCATTGGCCCCTCTAGAATTTCCCAGTCAACCCATAAAAAATAAGAAGGTGAAATAATTTTTAATATAATAAATCGTAATTTATGAATAGTATTTATAATTAGGAAGACACATGAGCCTACCTAGACTGTCCCAGTCACCAGCAATAATTAATAATTAAGAATAATAATTCTAAAGTCGCATCGGCCCCTATAGAATGTCCAGTCAATCCCCTAATATGTAATTTATAGAATAATAATTCAGAAAGCCACATGGGCCTATCTAGATGTCCAGTCCATTCAAAATAATTAATTAATTAAGAAATAATTTATTCTTAATATTAATTGTTATGGGTTGATTGGGACAGTTAGATAGGCCCATGTGGCTTCTGAATTATTATTCTTATATAATGATACCCAAACCATGCATTAATAACTAAGTTATGGTCACGCATGCAGTCCTGACATTATAAATAATACTGTAACTAAACTCGCCCAATTTGGCTTCGGTCCCTAAATATATTTATGATACCCACCCTCCATAACATCAATCCTTTCTTAAATCAACTCAACAACTCCTGTGCAGACTATTCCAAATTTAACAACCTATTATGGAATGCAATGTTTCTTCATATCAAGATGCATGCTTCTTAAGTAATCCGGTTTATTTAAGTAAATATATATGTATTTATTATGAGTTGACTGGGACATCCTAGAGGGGTCATGTGCTTCTTAATTAAATTATTTTTAATTAATTATTATTGGTTGACTGGGACAGCCTAGATAGGCCCATGCTGTTTCTTAAGTATTAATTCTTATTTATTATTTATTATGGGTTGCTGGACATTCTAGAGGTGGCCAATGCCGGCAAGCCTTCCTAATTAGGCTATTAATTTTATTGGTTGAACTGGGACAGTCCTAAAAAGGCCATCGCGGGCTTTCTTAAGTATTACTCTTATTTATACTATGAGTTGACTGGGACATTCTATGTGGGGTCAAATGCACGCTTCTTTATTCTTATCTCTTATCTATTATTTTATGGGTTTGACTGGGAACAGTTTAAGATAGGCCCCATGCGGCTTCTGATCTTTATTCTTATTGTATTAATTATAATGATTGACTGGAATCTAGAGGGGCCAATGGCGGCTTTTGAATTATTATTCTTAATCCTTAATTATTGTTTGGGTGACTGGGGAACGTCTTAGGTAAGGCCCCTGTGGCCTTCTAATTATAATTACTATATTTTATCTTAATTAATTATTATTAAAAATTATTTTTAATTCTTAATTTTTACGATTGAATGGGACACTCTGATTGGTTCTTTGCGTCCTTCTTACTGTCCTATATATATAATATCAGGGGATGGGAAGTCGAGAAAAAATTGATCGACTCCCGACTCCGATCCCAGAGTCGATTTTAAAAAACAAGACTCCCGCTTCCGACTCCCAGAGTCCGATTTTAGAAACAACCGAGCTCCCGACCCGACTCCCGACTCCCAATGGAAAATGGAATGTGACATTTTTTTTCCAAAATTATGAACTTTTATTTTCATCGTTATATGCTAAATAAACATTGAAAAAAAAAAGCATTATGACAATAAATTTAATAATTTTCTATAATAATAAAAATATTTACACTTTTTAACAATATAGCACTTTATTTAGAGTAGGCCTATGGTCGGCACACTAAACTTTGTGGACAAAAAAAAATCTTACATATTATATTTAAATTATCGACAATTAATAATAATAAAATAATAATAATAATATAATAATAATAATAATAATAATATAATAAAATAATATTATCATATATATTATTATTATTATTATTATTATTAATTATTATTATTATTATTATTATTATTATTATTATTATTATTATTATTATTATTATTATTAATAATATAAATAATAATAATATATAATAATATAATAATAATAATAATAATAATAATAATAATAACATAATATAATAATAATTTTATTATATTATTATTTATGATTATTCTTAATTATTATTATTATTTATATTATATTATTATTATTATTTTCTCTCTCTCTCTCTTCTCTCCTCTCTCTCTCTCTCTCTCTCTTCTCGTCTTCTATCTCTCTCTCTTCTCTCTCTCTTCTCTCTCTCTCTTTCTCTCTCCTCTTCTCTATTTCTTCTACTCAATTCTCTCTTTACCCTCTTCCTCTCTCTCCTCTCCTCACTCCTCTCCTCTTCTCTCTCTTCTCTTCTTTTCATCTTCTCCTCTCCCTCATTCTCCTCTTATCTTCACATATCCTCTCCACTCCTGCCATCGTGCGGTTACCTTGGGGTATTCTTTAGTTAAAAAAAAAGCAAAATTTAAATTCCAAATCTATTTATTTAAGAGTAACCAATCAAAGATCTCTAAATAGCTTTTAATATGATACTATAATATTAAACATAATTTTTTTTTCTTTTTTACATTTTCGATTAAAATTTACAAGGATTCCAAAAATGTCTTCCTTTTCGCTGTAGCTAATGTAGTTTTTGAGATATATATACTTATATTTTTTTTAACATTTTCTGCACTAAAATTGGACCAGCATTCCAGCAATGTATTCTTTTCCGGCAGCTGTTGTAGTTTTTGAGATATGGATTGAGATATTTGTGGTTTTAAAACTGGATTTCATCCATAATAATATATATAAATTATATATTATATATATAATATATATATATTATATATATATATATATTATATATATATATATAATATATATTATATATATGGACAAAGTTTTTAACGCCCACACGAAACGGGAGCTCGGATCAAAAAATTTTTTACAGGTAGCCTCTATGATACATAAATGATGTTTTGGTAGAATGAATTTTTTATTTTATTTTTTTTTAACTTTTTTTTAAGGGCAAATTAAGGTTAGGTTAGGTTAGGCTTTTTAAAGTTAGGTTAGTTCAGGTCAGGTCAGGTCAGGTCAGGTCCAGGAAAAAAAAAAATTTCCAATTCGACCCTAGAACATCTATTTTTGTATCATAGAGGCTACCTGTGAAATTTTTTTTTTGATCCGAGCTCCCGTTCCAGTGTGGGCGTTAAGTAACTTTTACCAAATATATATATAAAGTATATATATATATAATTATATATATATATATATATATATTATATAATATATATATATATATATTAATATATAAATATTATATATATTTATATATAATATATTATTATATATATATATATATACTAGAGAGACGAGAGAGAGAGAGAGAGAGAGAGAGCACGAGGTAGCAAAAAGTTGCCTGGAGTCGTCCACTGATATATCTATATTTAGTATATATCTATATATATATATATATATAGTATATAATATATATATATATATATATATATATATTATACTATATATATATATATATATATATTAATATATTATATATATCATATATATATATATATAAAAATAATCAAGGTCATTCTCTCACAAACTACAAAACCCTGCCAAACGTAAGAAAAATAATTATTTGTTTATCAAACTGATTAATTATTTATTAAATTATCTTACCACCACTTACTGGTTGTGGTAGATAGATATATTTTCGCGTTCTAACACACCAAAAATTAAATTATATTAAAGAATTTCAGGCATTAGTACGGAAATTTGAAATGCTGACACAGCCACAACGTGAGCACCAGCACAGTTGTTGTACATAAATGTATTAGTATATCTATCCGATTCTTTTAGCTTATTGCAACTATCTTATAATTGGTGTGACTCTATATTTTAAAATCAGTTATGTACTCTACATGACTTTAAATTTTGTACCATTATTAATAGCATCGCTCGCTGCTGATAATTCGTTAATGCACAATACACAAGTAGTCAAGTACATTTTATTTTATAACCAGTTTTATAACCTTTATTTTTAAACCAGTTAAAAATAAACAACTTAAATTGGCTACAAACAAATGTCAAATAAAAAAATGGTGCGCTCTTCTTATAATAAAAATCAATTAATTTTTTTCACAATTTTTGTGTAAAAAGTTTATACAAAATTGTTTTAGGAGTCGAAAGGAGTCGTTTTTTTTTTTTATCGACCTCCCGATCCGACTCTTAAACTTTTTCGGAAAATGACTCCCGACTCCGATCCCGACCTCGACTCCTTACCCTGAAAACGCTCGACTTCCCGACTCCCGACTCCCGACTCCCGACTTCCGACTCCCGACATATATATATATAAATATATCATATATATATATATATATATATATACTATATATATATATATATTTATAATATATATATATATATATATATAATATATATATATAAGGACTTCTTAATATATATATATTACTATAATATATATATAATATAATATATATATAATATATATATATATCTATATATATATATTATATATATATATATATATAGAGAGGTGGGCAGGATACGTTACTCCGCTATCTCCAAACTACAACAGCTTACAGAAACAGGAAACATTGCTGGAATGCTGGTTCAATTTTAGTGCGGAAAATGCAAAAAAAAAAAAAAAAAAAAAAAAAAAAAAAAAAAAAAATTATATCTTCAAAAACTCCATAGTACAGCGAAAAGGAAACATTTTGGAATCTCGTAAACTTTTGGACTAGGAAAAATGTTAAAAAAACAAATAAAATAATAAAAAAATTATTTGGTTTATAATTAATAGTAATATGAATTAGAAGGCCTATTCTAGAGAGCTTTTTATTTGGTTACTCGTTAAAATAAATAGACTTTCTCTTAAATTTGGCATTTTTTTTTTTTAACTAAAGAATACCCCAAGGGTATACCGCACTGATGGCAAGGAGTCGGGGTCCTCTCGGCCTTCCCGGGAAACTACGGGGTAGGACTAATTTCCCCCTCCGGGGAGGGTCTTCGGAACCCCCGCTTTTGGGTATTCTGGGTGTCGCGGGGGTGCCTCCGCCCTCCCCTACGGGGTATGGAAAACGTCCCCCCTGGTGTTCCCGTCGGCTGGCCCCAAATTGTCTCCGTTAAGTAACTTTTACCAAATATATATATATAATACTATGTCCCCAGCACCTCTTCCCGCCAATAAAAAATAGCCAATTTTTCATGTTTAATTTTGTTTTTTTTTACTTTTTTTCTATTTTTTTTTTT
>JABUQX010091275.1:0-2500 GCA_015478945.1 Trachelipus rathkii
TTTTTTTTATTAGTTTTTTGTCGATTTTCGTTTCTTGGCTACTGAATAAGCATGGTATCTTTTTTGTATAACAGTACTGTATATGATAAATAAGTATTGAATCTTTTGAATAATTTTCCATATTTTTTTGCTTTATATTTTTTTATTTGAGATTTGGAAAACCTCACTATAGCCGGCCATTTATTAAATTTATTTATGTTTTTGTATACTTTAATTCATTAAGTTGATTAATTGTAGATATTTTGTTGCAAATTGGTGTCATGGCACTCCTTATTTTAAGAAAAATTTGAATCACATTTTTTTTTTTCATACTTCATTTGAGGTCTAGAAAAAATGTTAGGAATTATAACGTTTCGCATTTTGAATTAAGTAAGTTTTCAATAGATGAGATTAATTGTAAGATGGGAGTTCTAGTTTAGAGTAATATTTAGTTGTTTCAGTAAATGAAATGACTAAGATTGCTATCTCGCGGAAGAAATGTCTATATAATTTCTTTAGGTTTCAAATCTATAGAATAAGAACTAATAAAATAAAATAATTCGATCCATTTTTCTGCAAATTAATGTTATCTTGTAATCTATTAAGTTAAATTATATAAAAAGGGCAACAGAAAAAGACTGTAATTCTTAACCAGGTTGGAATGCAGTAATTCACATTAATATGTAAGGCCTCTCCTTCTATTATTTACTACTCTAAATTTTGAAGTGTTCTACTTGTCTTTTCACATTTTTACGGACCTTTTTTGCTTATGACGGCTGCACCGCAGAATGGAGATAACTGTAATTTTTCGCTTTGTATAGCACTAACATTAAAGTTGTAAGGGCAAACTTTTTTAATTTTTTTGGCGTTGTTCGGTTGCACATTTCCATGGGCGCGTTGGATCTTATAAACTGTAAATGATGATTTTCTGTTTGCTGCTGAGTTACGTCTCAATAAAAATACGACTCATTTCACAGGAAACTTTTTAAAATATATATATCAAATGTAAGAAGCTTAAAACTTACTAAGATAAATAAATCTAGAAAACTATTTAGCAGTTAAAACCAATTTCAGTGCCAGAGGTACGTGAGATCTTTAATATATCCTTCATAGATTTGCTGGTCCCTGTGGTAATTTCTCGTGCTTAATGCATTAGGAAAGGTTTTCTGAAAAAGAGAAGAAAACATCAAATATTTAAAAATAGTAAGAAATAATAATAATAATAAAATAATAATAATAATAATAATAATAATAATATAATAATTAATATAATTAATAATAATAATAATAATAATATAATTAATAATATAATAAGTAATAATATAATAATAATATAATAATATAATAATAATAATTAATAATATAATATGAATAATGATAATAATAATAGATAATAATATAATATAAATAATAATATAAAAAATAATAATAATATATAATAATATAATAATAATTAATAATATATATATAATAATAATAATAATAATATAATAATAATAATATATTAATAATAATAATAATAATAATAATAATAATAATAATAATAATAATAATAATAATATAATAATAATATATATATAATTCAATAATATAATATTACTAATAATTTAATATAAATAATAAATAATAATAATAATAATACATGAATAAATAATAATATAATAATATAATAATAATAATAATAATATATAATATAATAATAATAATAATAATAATAATAGTTCGTTTTACTATTAAATTTATTTATTAACTAGGCGTAGAAAGGAATTGAAATTTATTAAAGAATTAGAAACTACTACTTCTTTTTGCATTTCATTCTTCGCAGATGGAGGTCGATGTACGTTTTGTTCCTCGGTGAGAAGGCCATCAGGTGAAAGAGATTTTTCGATTGATAGAGGATCGCGCTGTAATCCGTCAACTATCGTCAATGTTCCAGATCTAATAAAAAAAATGATGAAGAATTTGGAAGATCATGAATAATATTTAATGTAAGTTTAAGTTAAATAATTAAAATAATGTAATAATAATATTATAATAATATAATAATAATAATAATAATAATCAATAATATCAAAAGTTATATAAGAAAATAAATCTGTATAAATTATAATAATAATAATATATAATAATAATATAAATAATAATAATAATATAATATAAAAATAAAAATAATAATAATAATAATAATGAATGAATAATAATATATAATTTAATATATATATATTTAATTAATAATAATAATAATAATAATAATAATAATATATAATAATAAATAATAATAATAATAATAATTAAAATAATAAAGTAATAATAATAATAATATATAATAATAATATAGATAATAATAATATAATTAATAATATAATATAATCAATAATAATAATAATAAATAATAATAATAATAATCAATAATATAATATAATAATAATATAATAACAATAATAATATAATAGCACATTCTAACAGCTCTCGCAGGTAGGACTTTCGGCTGTCAATGGGCATGTATTGTTCTTAATTAGGG
>JABUQX010091275.1:7500-15000 GCA_015478945.1 Trachelipus rathkii
AAAATAATAAATGATGAATAGTTATTAGCTCTCCCCAAAAATTTTATAAAAATTATAAAGCAAATTATTCTAAATAGACGCAGTAAAGGAAGGTTTACCTTGCTGAAAATAATAATAAAAATACTTTTGTTTTTTATTATCTAACCTATTAGTACGCACAATTGTTAATTGATGAAACCAATTAAATTATTGTGACCGTACTTATTTAATGTACAGTTGATCAAATAGCTACCATAATAATCATATATTTTATAAAAAATCAATCATCAATGTTAAAACAAACATTAATAATATTTAGTTTTGTGTGTAACATAAATATACTTTGATTAGATTTCACATAACAAATGATCAAATATAATATTTGCCAAAATTACGATATTTTTAAAAGAACCATTATTCGGTGTTTTCATATATTATTTCTTTTTACGTTCGGAAAATCAATAAGGTTATTATAAGCTTTGCTAAGTAGACACAGATTTACTATCTAAACTTGACAAAATTTATCATAACCTAAGCTTAATGGGTCCTAAACCCAATTTAAACAAAAAAAAATACGGTAGCTCGATTAAATTTATATATGAGACAGGTTTAGCAGTTTTTTTTAGCACTCTTGCATTGGGACGAAAGATTTAAAAAAAAAAACGATTATGGGAAAAAAATATCAATATTTCCTCAGAAACTGGTATGTTCAATGATTACCATAATAATAATAATAATAATAATAATAATAATAATAATAATAATAATAATAATAATAATAATAATAATAATAATAATAATAATAATAATAATAATAATAATAATAATAAAATAATAATAATAATAATAATAATAATAATAATAATAATAATAATAATAATAGCTATCGTTAAGTCAGCTGACACGAAAAAAATGTTTTCATAGGTGTCTGTCTATGCGTGGATCAGTTGTTCGCTGAGTACGAAATCATGTTAACTTTACAACGATATTTAATGTGAATATTTATATTTTAATTATAATTAAATTAAAGTCTTATGGATTTATGATTTATATTTAGCCAATAGACACTTTAACTCATATCTATTTTACCAAATTACTACGTAAATATTATAATAATACGATACTAATATTATTAATAGAATGGATGGATTTATAAGATTAATATTTTTGACTCTCCGAGAACACGTTGTTTTTTATATTTTAAAGAGGATGGTTTTGACACAAATACTAAAATTGATCCTACTAAAAAAATTGATTGGATATAGTAATAATATTAGCAATATAATATATATATATATATATATATTAAATATATATATATATATATATATATATAATATTAGTAATTTATATAATATATAAATAATATATAATACATATATCATATATATATATATATATATAATATATTATAATATATATATCTTACCATCACCTTGGGATACTTTTATTTTTTTTTTTCTACACATTAGTTTAGTTATGAACTTTTTTCATATATCCCTGTGTGTGTGTGTGTGTTTGTGGTGTGTTGTGTGTGTGTGGATTGAGTAAACGTGTAAATTTTTTAAAACTATCTAAGCTTGTTGCGTTTGTTTGTGCGAGCGCTGATCGGTCGAATGACAGGTAATGTGATTGTGGGGGTTGGGCGAAGCGGGGGGGTTTTTCTATTGAAATTTTCTAACGTCTGCATCCTTGGTGATAATCACTAATCTGTGGAATATCACCTCTCTAACTCTCAACCTAACATTTTATTATTGTCTGAGACCCAGCTGGCCAGGGATTCTTTTTCAAATAAACTTAATATCTCTAACTATAACTTTTTCTATAATTTCCGACTAAATGGTGGTGTCTGTACCTATATAAATATAAAGACTCCTGTAACACGTCTCGAGAATCCTGAATCTCCTAATTTTGATGTTCTGTGGCTAAAAATCTTTTTCACAACTACTATCATTATCTTGTGTTTCTGCTACTGCTCCCCTAATGGAACAGATTTTCACGTTTTTTTTTTTTACTATCTTACTACTTCTCATGAGACTGTTACTTCTTCCCATCCAAATGCTGAGATCCTCTATTTAGGGGATTTCAACGTGCACCACACTGAGTGGTTGGGCTCCTCTCACACTGATGCAGGCGGGGAGGAGGCCAAAACATTCAGTATTCTCAACGATCTGGAACAGTTAATTAAGGAACCTACACATATTCCAGATCGTCCTAACCAATTCTTGAAACCGCTTGACTTATGTTTCACCATAAAAACACATTGATGACCACAAAGAATGGAACTGAAAATAAGTTAAAAAAAATGCAAATACGTGAAGGCATCCATGATTTAGAACATGCCCTTAAACGTAATTTCTGGCACCCTTAATCGGGCTAATTGGGGGAATTGCGTTGTTTTTTTGGCTAACTACTCTTGATGAATCCTGCTTTGACTCGGAGGATGCCTCGGTCACCGCTGAAAAGGTAGGGGCCGTAATCACCGATGGGATGAGCAGGTTCATTCCATCTTCAATTAAATCTTTTTCTCCCCAAAATCCATGGTTCGATGAAGCTTGTTCTCACGCCATTCAGGAGAGAGACAATGCGTATTCGGGCATGGAAAACTCTCATTCCCTATTACTCTTACTAATTTTCATTCTGCTCGGAATCGTTGCAGGGATACTTTTCGCAGCTAAGCGCACTTTCACGAAAAGAAATGTGCGACAACCTGTCTTGGTTCTCCTAACAAGATAAAAAATTTCTGGCCCGCTGCCAAAAACATCTCTAACAACTTTTGCTAAATCTGCCTTTCCTTCCCCTTATTCGCTGCTGACGGTTCTGTTGCTACTCTCCTTCTGAAAAGCAATCTCTTCGGCCTCCTTTCATCTAATTCTACCCTGGGCGATTCTGGCATCCCTCCTCCTACTCCTTCTCCTCTCAGGTTTCCCATGTCTTTACCTGTGATTACACATGATCGGGTGCATGAGATCCTGAGATCTATGAACGTCAGGAAGGCTAGTGGCCCGGATGCATTCATTCCCGTGTTTTGAGGGAGGTGCTCTGAGCTGGCGCCTGTCTCGTTCAACTCTACTCTCTATATCTTAATACTAATACTTTTCCTCAGTGCTGGAGGCGCGCATATGCTCAACCGATCCCTAAAAACGGTAGCCGCTCTGATCCTTCTAACTATCGCCCTATAGCTCTCACTTGTATTCTGTTTAAAATATTTGAAACTCTTCGTTAACTCTCACTTTCCTGGATGCATCTGGAGTTCTCATTCCCTTTCTTTCAGATCATACAGTATGGGCTTCGTCGCTTCGAGGTCAACTGTGGTGACCATACTTTCCTATCTAAAACTGATATGGTCTTCTGCCCTTAGGGGCCATGGGGAGTCTTGCCGTGTGGCGCTTGACATATCCAAAGCTTTTTGACCGGGTTGGCACTCGTCACTGCTCTCTAAGCTCCCTTCCTTTTGGGCGTTTCCTCCTTCCTTTGCTTACTGCTTGTTTCTAGTACTGCGCTCCGAGGGCTGGTTAGCCGCACCCGTTGATGGAGCGAACCTCTTCCTCCTTTCCTGTTAATTGTGTGTGTTCCGCAAGATTCCGTTCTATCTCCAACTATCTTACTTTTCATCAACAGATCTCCTCAGCATGTACGTTCCAACTCTGTTCACTCTTATGCCGATGGCTCAACCCAACACTCTTCTACTCACTTCAAATCTGCTCCCTCTTTTGCTTCTATAGTTGCCTCTCGTCTTCAGCTTTTCCGATTCTATTCTTGCCGTTCTGGATGGGATTTCCCGGTTGGGGTCACCGCAACCTTGTAAAATTCAACTCTTTAAAAACTTCAACTCTCTTACATCTCCCTCTCAAAAACGCCTCCCAACTTTCCTATTTCCTTCGACGGCGCTTCCGTCTCTCCTGTGAAACATAAACATTCTTGGTCATAACATAAACAATAAATTGTCTTGGAACCTCATATTTCAATGATTGCTAAGGTGGCTCAAAAAAAGCTGGGAGTTCTGTTCAGGTTGAGGGAATATATAAAAAGTACCATAGTTACGGCCGAACTAGAAGGAATTTATTCGCCCTCTGTATGGAGTACTGGTTCTCCACATTTGGGGGGCTCCGCTCCACCCTTCTATTGGATAGGGAAGTGAGTCTAAAAGTAAGAGACTAATAAACTGGTCCCCTACTTTCCAAAACTCTCTTGACCCTGAATCTCTGCGATGTGACGTTGGCGGACTATCTCTATTTCTATAGGTACTACAGCGGTAGATGCTCAGGGGGGGGGGGAAAGTTTGGGGGGGGCCACGCTCGTTTAAATTTCCAAAAAAAAACCCCCCTTCCCCCCATTTGCGGTTTTCCGGGGGCCCCCCTCGGCCAAATAACCCCAAGGGTGCCATGCTCTCGCATGAATTTGCGTGAGTATTGAGAACCCAGACTTGTTCGTTTTGGGCCTCTTTCTTTCCAGCTTTACTCTGTTCTGTGGAACTCCTTGCATTTTTCAGCCTTTCCAACTATATTTTCTCTCTCTCTCTTTAAAGCTCACATCTCAGCTCACCTGAGAGGTATGCCTTAGGCTGGGGTTTGGGTGGGGTTTTCCTTGTTTTATTTTCTGCCCCCTCCTTGAAAAGGGCTAGGCCAGGAGTGGTGGTTAACTGTAAAAAAAAAAAAAAAAAAAAAAAAAATATATATATATATATTATATATATATATATATATATATATATATAATAATAATAATAATAATAATAATAATAATAATAATAATAATAATAATAATAATAATAATAATAATAATAATAATAATAATAATAATAATAATAATAATAATAATAATAATAATAATAATAATAATAATAATAATAATAAAAATAATAATAATAATAATAATAATAATAATAATAATAATAATAATAATAATAATAATAATAATAATTATAAATGATAATATTAATAATAACAATATTAAGAAAGAATAATTTATTTACTCCATTGAACGAAATTCATTAATATGACTATCTTTTCGAGAGCAAAATTTATTTGATTTCGCTTGATGATAAATTTTAATACTAAGTTTAACCCAATGATTAAACGATATATACAATCGAAAATAAAATCTCAATTTTTTAGAGCGTGATAGTACAATGGATGATGGCTTTAGTATGCGTTTTAAAAAAATAAATATATATAAAAAAAACTGTTGTTTGTTAAACAAGGGAAAATATTATTTAAACTCGTTTTTAATGGTTCAGTCAATAGTTAATCATTAAGATAGAATAGTGAGAGAAGTTTTTAAAGAAGATGTCAAAAATCTATGTTGTAACTGCATTTACAACTTTCTATTCGGCGTTCCTAATTGATTGGTTAGAGAGAGAAAGCATCAGTTTTCAGATCTACATTGAAAACCACCTATAATCCGCAATTTTCAAGGTGTTCAGAACAGAACTGAAGCCTTGAAAATCGTGGGGATCGAAATACGGGTGATATTTTGCGAATCCTACAAAAAAATTCAAATCGTTCAATTGTTTCGTATTCGTACTCTCTAGAATATTGTAAGTAATTTCCAACCACTCACAATATCTAGAAGCTCTGATAAGCAATTAGAAGACGTAATTATCAGAATTTAATCTAAGATGAAAACAAGAGTTGATACCACAATCATCCCTAAGCTAAGCTAAAAATGAGAAGAGTCAAGCTAAAAAAAAAAAAAAGAGATTTCTAATGCTGGAAAAAAAGAGGACATAAAAAATCTCCTAGCTATCAGCCCGAGTATCGTTAAAATATAAGCACTATAATAAATTAAAAAAATAACCCTCACAGGAAAAAAGATATACACTTTTCCTTTTCCTTTGCAACAAAAAAAATGAAAGGAAACCTTACCAGACGTATCCAATCTTTTGAAAAGATCTAAGCCTAGCGGAAATCTCCACATGAGCAATGAAAGCTATAAAAAAATATCATTTACTCGACATCGCCTATATAATCGGACCTATACCAAAATGATCGACAAGAAAATGGGTCGACAGGAAAAAGGGTCGTCATTTTGCAAAAAAAAATTCTGTCGACCATCTTTCCCATCAGTTTAAATGTGTTGACTATTTGGACATTTGTAAAAAAAATTGTCGACCCATTAACTCTTCCGTTTTTTTTGTGACTACAATTTGGACGAGTGGAATATTTTGATAAATGTATTGACCCTTTGATCAACATTGTATTTTCGTTTCTTAATACCGATTATTATCGATAAATTTCTTCCCTTTTATTAAAATTTATTATTATAATTATTTTCATTATAATTATAATGATATATATATATATATATATATATATATATATATATATATATATATATTATATATTTATATATATAATATATTTTTTTTTATTTATAATTATATTTATAAATTATGTTTATGGTAAGAACAATTAAACTCCCCTTGATTGGTTTCGGACACGATCCTCGCCAGTTGACAATTTTCTCTGAAAAATGACAATCTTCCCAGAAGATAAGACAAGTCAATATCTTGCACAGTGACCTCTGGCAGATCCCCCCGCCCCCCCACTCGTGGTCAAGGGTCACCCAGGGTGCTATTCGGGGGAGTAACAGATCAGTAAACAAATTTAGAACTGTTAACACCGTTCACAGTTCGTAAAATGTTAAGAACAATTAAAACTCCCCTTGTTGGGTTTCGAACCCCGCACCCTCGCAGTTTGGTATGCCAAGCGTGTTACCACTACACCAACAGGGATCAAAAGGAATCTACTATTTTTCTCTGGAAAGATTACTATTTCCCAGAAGAATAAGACAATCAATCTTTGACAGTGACTTCTGCAGACCCCCCGCCCCACTCGGGTCAAGGGTCACACAGGCGTGCGATTCAGGAGTAACAGGTATCAGTAACAAATTTAGAACTGTTAAAACACCACTCACAGTCGTAAATGTGACCTTGACCCGAGGTGGGGGCGGGGATCTGCCAGAGGTTACTTCAAGAATTGACTTACCTATTCCTTCGGAAGATAGAATCATTCAGAGAAAATGATATATTTCTTTTAGGTTCTCGTTGGTTCTAGTGGTAACAGGCTGCATACCAACTGCGAGGTGTGCGGGTTGAAACCAACAAAGGAGTTTTAATTGTTCTTACCATTTACAAACTGTAGCGGTGTTAACAGTTCTAAATTTGTTAATGATACTGTTACCCCCTGAATCGCCACCCTGTGTGACCCCTTTGACTCGATGGGTAGGGGGGATCTGCCAAGGTTACTGTCCAAAGATTGACTTACCTTATTCTTCTGGGAAGATAGTAATCATTCAGAGAAAAATGATATATTTCCTTTTAGCTTCTCGTTGGTCTAGTGGTAACAGGCTTGGCATTACCAACTGCCGAGCGGTGCGGGTATTGAAACCAAACAAAGGGGAGTTTAAGTCTTACCATTTTACAAACTGTGAGCGGTGTTAACAGTTCTAAATTTGTTAATGATACTGTTACTCCCTGAATCGCACCCTGTGTGACCCTTGACTCGAGTGGGGTCTGGG
>JABUQX010091275.1:22500-29659 GCA_015478945.1 Trachelipus rathkii
AAAATACAATGTGTTCAGATGGACAACCTTAGAGGCGTGTTATGTGTGAGAAGAATTGATAAAATGAGGAATGAACGCATTAGGGAGTAGTGTGGTGTGAAGAAAGAAGTAAATGAGAGAAAGCAAATGAAAGTACATTGAGATGGTTTTGTCAAGTGGAAAGGATGGATGATAGCCGGTTGGTTAAGCGGATATATAGTGGTGAATGTGTTGAGAATCGATCGGCTGGGAGACTGAAGAAAAAGTGGATTGAGTCAGGAAAGGATGCCTGAAAGAGAGGATGTGATTTGCAGAGCGGAGAAGAAAGGGCTCATATAGGATGAATGGAACGGGGTTTTGGAGGAGGTATGGTTGTGGCCAACCTGGGTCAAGGGAATGAACCCTACATTGACGAGATGTCATAGTGAGATGTCATAGTGAGTCTTAGGGTGGATTTTTTTTTGACTGCAACGAGTTCTCATTTAAGGGTATAAAGGGGGCGGGCAAGGCTGGGATTTCTTTTTGACTCGCGTTATATTCTTTCCTACTACATTTCTGTTCCGGTGCATTTTATGGACGCACCTTACCCCCAGTCTTGGGGGAAAGAAGGATGGGTGATGATGAATTAATTTGATGATAATGATTATATATATATATATATATATAATAAATAGTATTATAATATATATATATATATATATATATAATATATATAAATATAATAATTGATATATAAAAATATATATATATATAAATATATATATATAATATAATATATTATATTATATATATATATAATATATATAAATATATATATATATAATATAAATATTTATATATATAATATATATAATATATATATAAATATATATATATCTATATATTATAACTCGTACTAATATATATAGTAATGTGTATATATTACATATATTAGTCAATATATATATATAATATTAATTATACATGATATATGGATAGTATACTATATATATAACATACATATAATAATTATAATTAACGCCCGGTAGCTTAGTGGTAGAGCACTCGCCTAGCAAGGAGGGGGACCCAGGTTCAAGATTGGGTTGGAGAGAGAGAATGTGAGTTATTCTTTATTATCTAGCTTCCTCCCACTCAGCCGTTAATGAGTACTGGTAGCGTGCTTGCTGCTAATGGGAAAAAACTCCGTCTATCGCATATTCCCTAGCCAGTTAGGCGAAATTTGCCGATAGCCAAGCTACCCAAGGACCTTTCTCGTTGGGTCCACCTGACAGGGCGTTAAATCGTCCTACCTGGGGGGATGTTGAGTATTTTTTTTTTAGAATGATAATTGAGAAAATAACTTGTAATTTTCAAACTAGAATGATGATAAGATATATTAATATATATATATATATATATGGTATATTTATATATATAGTGTGAATATAGTTTATATACTATTATATATTATAATATATATATATATATATATTATATATATATATATATATATATATATATATATATATATATAGATATAATATTATATTTATTATATATATATAGTAATATATATATATATATATATATATTTATATATATATAATTATATATAATATATATTATATGAAATATATATATATATATATATATATAATATATATATATATATATATATATATAATATATTATATATATATATATATATATATATATAATATATATATATATATAAATATAAATATATATATATACATATATTATATAATATATATATATATATATATATTATATATATATATATATATATTATATATATAATATATATATATATATATATATATATATACATATATATATACTATATATAATATATATATAATATATATAGTATATATATAAGTATATATATAATATATTATATATATATATACTGTTTATATATATAATATATTATATATATATATATATATATTTATATATATATATATATATATATATATATATATATATATAGTATATATATATATTTAGAGATATATATATATATACAAAGAATATATAATAAAACAAATAAAAATAAATACCCAAAACTTGAAAAACAATAATACTTACCGAGTCTTGCAATTTTAAAAGGCATCTCATCTTTTGTGCTTATAATGTCGACTTAGAAAATGAGCTGGTAACGTCTCGATTGTGGGCAGTTGTCGATTATGTTGCTCCTTGCTAACCGAAATGCCTCTCTTCCTAGCTGGACAACGAAAGCCTTCGTTCAAATATTCCCCTACTCATATATATATATATATATATATATATATATATATATATATATATATATATATATATATATATATATATAATATATATATATAATATATTATATATAATATATATAATATATATTAATATATACTATATATATATATATATATAAATACGTTTTCAGTGTTTTTTTTTATCTCGAATGTTTGTTTTTTTTTTAAGGTAACCTGTATTTCCTTAAACCAAAAACAAGTTATTCTTTTAATTCTTAACATTAACCAGAATTTATTTATCTCAAATTGCAGCTATTATTATTTTACTCTTAATATAACAGATATAACTCACTTACTCTCAAAATCCTTAAATTTAACCAGTTTATGAATATCAAATTATAATTATTTCTTTAATTCCTAACATTACCCAGTACTCATTTATCCCATATAATATTTCTTTCTTTAATTATTAATTTTAATAAGTATTTCATTATCTCAAAAGTCAGATATTAAATTAAACTTTAGCATTAACTATTACTTCTTTATGAAAAAGAATATTTATTATTTCTTTGGATTATTTATTATATTTTTTCTTTAGATACTATTTATGTTAAATATTTCTTTAAATAATATTTTACAGTATTTTTTCTAGCTCAAGGTAAGTTATTTCTTTAAATTTTAAAGTTAGCCAGTGTTTCGTATTTTCAAAGGCGAGTTACTTCATTCAATTTAATTAAATTAAATTAATTAAATTAAATTAAATTAAATTTTCTTAATATCAAAAGTGAATCATTCACTCATATCCTTAATCTGATTCTTCATTCTAAATATGAGTTATCCATTTAATTCTTAAAACTAACCAGTATTTTTTTTTTTAATTAGAGAAAAAGAGTTATTTCTGTAATTATTTTCATTAGCCAAAAGTAAGTCATTCTTTTTATTCTTATTATTGCAAGAAAACCTAACAGTTAGTTCTTTTGATTAATATTTGGATCTGGAATTAAAAATTATTGAAGCTACTTCTGGGCGAGATTTGGTAGTTAAATGATTGATATAATACGGCGCAGTCAGGGCAAATGAAGATTTTATTTACATGATTCAAGGTGCTGGGAACCATCTTTTTCCATCCTTTTCTTTTCCAATGTACAGTTGCGGAGGAATAAGGAATACGTTCTGCATTATTTAATTGGTGACTTATTAATTGGTGATAGTGTTATTAATAGTGTTTGTGATTATGATAGTGATAATAATAATATAGTAATAATAGTAATAATATAGTAATAATGATGATAGTGGTGCTAATGTTAATAATTGTAATGATAATGATAGTGGCAGTGATGGTAATGATAGTAAAAATGATGATATTAGTGATGGTGATGATAACGATAATGATAATAATAAGTGATGGTAGTATGGTGGTAACGGTGATAATAATAGTGTCGGTTAATAATGATAATGATAGTAAAAATGATGATATTAGTGTAATGTATGTGTATACTTTTTTATGTATTTATATTATTATATAAAAGCGCCTGATAGCTCAGGTTAGAGCACTCGCAAAACAAAGCGAAAGCAGGTCCAGGATTTGCAACTGGTCGGGGTGGGAGAATGTGAGATCTCTGCCCGATTGGGCTTGGCTCGTCCTGCTCGGACGTTAAATGAGTACACCTCCTCCTTGATTAGGGCTCTGCCCGTGAGTGATGGTGTTTATCTCTGTAAAAAACAAAAAACAAAAAAAAAAAAACAAACATAAACAATATATATATTATATATATATATAGATTAAATATATAGTTTTGTTTACTTACTTTCAAAAACTTCATAAAACTTAATCATTATCGCTAAATTAAAACCACTTTAAATAAAATTAGGAATTAGAATCTGAATGCATAAACTTAAAAAAAAAAAAAAAAAAAAAGCGATAACAATTAGTTAAACTGTAAATTAATGTACTGTTTAAAATTGAATATATGTCAGAATTGATAGTGCGGCGTAGCCGATTAGCCGAAAATCGTTGCGGCATGCCCAGCTATGATATATATATATATTTATATTTATATATATTATATTATATATATCAATACTATATATATATATATATATATATATTAATATATTATACTATTATTATATATATATATATTATATATATACTATAATATACTATATTATATTATATTATAAATATATACTATAATATATATATATATATATTATTATATATATATTATATATATATATATATATATATATATATATATATATATATATATATATATATATATATAATATTAATAATATATATATATATATATAAGGTCTGACTTCAAATTCTTTCAGCATATCACATTTATATGTAATATTTAATATTACATTTGCTACTATTGATCCTGCTTATAAACCAACAAACCAATTAAAGAAGTCACTTCAAGAAATTTCCTTCCCGAATGCAGTTTACTGTAGTATCGGAAGAGGTCAGGATTGACGAAAGCTCATACGTGATTTTGCATATATATATATATATATTGAGTGTTTTTTAAATTATATAAATGAGCTATGATTAGTTTTTGTGATAAATACGGTAAATATGTAATCGTTATATTTCGATTTAATAGTTTATCATAAAAATTAACTAAATTCTATTTTATCGGAATAATGCCTATGTGGAATGCCCACTGTTTGAAATTCAGTATGTAGTGTTGTGTAGTAGACTGTGCTCAAAGTCTCAGTCTCGAATAATGTATTACCCAGATTATAGTCAGATGTTTCGGTGTTCATTTCTTCTTACATTGTCCCTGCGTGGAATAAAAGTGTATTAGGGAATGATCAAGTATATTATGACATTATTAAGTATATATATATATATATTATTACCGACTCTTTCATAATTATTTTAGTTTCTTTTAATTAATCAATTACTCGTAATAAATACAAGCATGAAATAAACTCTCATAATAAGATCACTAAGTTTAACTGTGGTAATACCTAAATTACTGTCTATATGCATAATCTTTGTATATTAAGAGATATACTCTTTAAGTGAAAGATGAGTTTAAATGTTACAGAGTGAGAAGAAGAGGTCTCAAATTCCTAACGACAGTGAGGGTATATAATACTATCCATCCTATGCATGTGAGATGAATAATAAACACAGAAATTTGCCCTGTCATCCAAGAAAAGAAAGAAAAAAATTGATCTTCTTTTATTAAATAAATTATGTGGGTAATATTATTAATATATATATATATATATTAATATATATTAATATATTATTATATAGTTTATATATTATATATATAATTATATATTATTAATATATATATATATTAATAACATATAACATACTAATCCAAACTCAATAGGATTAAAATATAAAAATAAAAAAAAGAATAGGTTATCTAAAGCATATTACGGTATTGCAACACCTTATCATAGGTTATCACAATATATTAATCATAAATATTTTATACCTTGATAATAATGTGTTGTTGAAATATACACGAAAGTGCTTTTTTTATTATTTTTAATTTATCCTTAAGTGGATCAAATTAATATAAATTTTAAGTTTCTAAGACAAAAAGTAGAATTAATAAATTATATTTATATATTATATTATATATTGATTTTGTCACTACTCATAAGATGAAATTTAATTGAACCACGAGTACCGCCATACTGAATATTATAATATATATATAATATTTAATTATATATTATATAATATATATATATATATACATTATTATTAACATATACAGGCATATTACTATTTCTTACAATACTAACATATTATAATATATACTATATAATATTATATATATATATATATATTATTAACTTATCAAAAACTCTATGAGTCAAAGCATAAAAAGACATATCTTTGAATATATAGAATAGTGATTCTAGTATGGTGTTTAAACACTACACGAGATAAGCTTCCTCGCACCGTGTAAAGAGTAGAGTAGTAGAGAGAGACAAGAGAGATATAGTGAGTAGAGTCTGGAAGACTATAGAGTATGGGAATAGAGAGAGAGGATGGAGACGCTGAGATGATTAGAAAGACCTGTGTGCAAGCGATAACGCACTTTTCTCGTGGGAGAGGGAGGAATGCGAACTGAGAGTTCAGAAGAGCCAGAGTCCACTGTAATAGCGGAGTTGAGAATAGAAAGAGATGAGAGATGGCTGTTTTTTGAATACTGAAGACCGTCATCTTTATTTTGCCCCAGTAAGAGATTCGTGTAGGATAAGAGATTACTAGCAGCATGAGAAATCGAGTCAAGATGAAGACGTAAAAACTTTAAAAGTCAAAATGACAATATAAAAGAAAGAAAATACTTGAGGAAATGAAAAGAGATATATAGTGATGCTTATATAAGTGCTTATTGATTTATTCAATAGATCTTTATATAAATAAGTAAATGAAGGTAACTTATACTTATATATCATACAATACAATTTTTTACTAATCCTCTATCTATTTTTTTTAAAGCCTTTCGAAAAGCTGCATCGAAACGGCTCATCATAGGAAAAATAAATATATTCAAAAACCTAGCTACTAAGTGTTGATACTTATTGAATGCAAAGTTTTACTTTTTTTTTTTACCGTATTTAAAAATTAATCAAAATTTGGAGATATTCACGATGGCTTGTAATGACATAATGTTGGTGATTATATAATATATATATTATAATATATATGGCTTCTTAATTTTACTTTTCGGCCGCAGAAAAATAAAAACTAAGTCCAGTCGATATTTTCTATTCTATTATAATCATTTTATGTGATATTAACGATAACTAATGATTAATTATAATAATAAATCGATTAGTGGTAAATCGATTATTTGTTAATAAATATTATAGATATTAGATAAATACAAGATAACTCCAAGTAGTATGCCTATATTTTGCGTCTGTGACAGATATTTATGCAAAGATTATAAGTG
>JABUQX010091276.1:15000-20000 GCA_015478945.1 Trachelipus rathkii
TTGGTAAACTAAAAAATATAACAGAGGACGAATAGTTAAAAGTCGATGGGTCATAAAAGAGGTATGAAGGAAGAGATCAAGGTAAATGTTTTTATAAGTACAGTAAAATGCAGCAGGACTAGGAAAATGATTAACTGAAATAATAGAACATACGTAAAAGCAAAACACACAATTTAAACAAAATGATTGGAAAGGCTAACAATGGTTTAAGAAGGAAGATTTTTATTCAACTACAACCAGTCAATCACCTTGTTAAGTTTTCATAAAATATCTGGGAACAGGAGCACACACAAATACAACTGAAGGAAAGTGGTCAAAAGTATATATAAGTAAGTGATTAAAGGAACAAACGTAAAAAATAACTTAAACGTAACCTAACAATACCTATACCAACCAAACCTAACCTAACCTAATCAAATTAACCTAACCTAACTTATAACCTAACGTAATCCTAAAACTAAGTAACCTAAAACCATAACACTAATCCTAACTATTGAAAACCATAATATATATATATATATATATATATATATTATATATATAATATATATATATGATATATATATATAGTACTATATATATATATATAATATATATATTATATATATATATATACGTATATAAAAACGTACCGAAAACAGGAATATACAAGAAGCGTGGAGTTTTTCGCTTCTCACTTTGTGTTCTTGTATCTGGGAAAAGAGTAGCTACAACACATGCAACAGATTGTTTGATTCTCATAAGAAATATATAACATAGATGCGACGACACGTAGGATAAAATTTTACAAGTTAAAAGTAAAATTTTTTTTTTCTATTTTTGAAAAATACACTTTTTGTAATGTTTCACTACAAAATAAACAGGACTGACCTATCTTAGTACTCTTGTTTTACCTAAAAAGTTATAATATTTGAGGGTGCAAATTAATAAAATTTCATTTAATATTCTTTTCCGTCATTAAAAATGTTCTCTGAATCAAATATGTATCATTTTTCCATGCAACTATCATAGTTATATATAAATAAAATAACTAAGTATTGTACTATCATACATTATATAAATATACTATACTAATACAATAGATATATAACATATATACATAATAAATTAATAAATACATCTAACCACATAAAAATCGCCATATCGAGGAGCTAGAAATCACGGAGCTGTATTACACCCGATTTATATATATTAATATGATAGATATAAATTAAAAGAAGAACGATGAATAGATAGATAGAATAGATAAATAATGAGATATATACGATAGATAAATAGTATAGCATAGATAGATTGACCGTTATTCTTTAACTTTTTTTTTTTTGCTTGATGTTTCTTAAGAATGTGGCTGGTCATGGAGAGAGAAAGGAAATGCATAATAATTGATCGTCTGATCGGTTGGGATAGAGCCAGTTAAACCGACCAAACATTTTATTTTTAAGCTCTTTGACATTCCTTGTGCCGATTTTATTTTTATATATATAACTATATATATAATATATATATATATCTATATATATATATATATAATATAATATATATATATATATTTATATATTATATATATATATATATATATATATTAAATATAATATATATATTATTATATAATATATATATATATATATAATATATATATATATATATATATATATATATTATATATATTTATAAATATATCATATATATACATATATAATTATATATATAATATATATATATATTATATATATATATATAATAATATATATATCATATATATATATATATAATATATTATATATATATATATATATATATATATATATTTTTATTGTAGCGGGTGCACGTTAATAAGTGTAAAATTAATAATGTCTGAGCTATATTGAACAACAAAAGTTAAAATAAAAACACAACCATTTTTAGGGGTGAAAGAGAGAAACTTTCAAAAAAGTAAATTAATTTTTTGTGGATTTTGTATCGAACTAGCTTTTTGTGCGTATTGAAATTCAATAAGATATATGGAAAGAACGTGTGTTAAGCGTACAGTGAGTGTTTTCAGGAGATAGAATACGGACATGTTAGCCGTAACTGTTGAAGATATATTTTTGACGTATTTCCAATGTAAAAAATTATTTATTAAAATTATTAATTATTAAAATTAATAATGAAAATTATTAATTATTAAAATTAATAAAAATAATAGTTAATCAACAAGGAATGTAGAGGTAACACCTAACGTGCCTAACGATCGAAACCTAACCTAACATAACCTAACCTAACATAACCTAACTTAACTAGCCTAACATAACCTAACCTCTTACCTAACCTCATTTCACCTCTAGAACATCTGTTTATGTATCATAGAGGCTACCTGCGAAAAAATATTTCTAATCCGACGTCCCTTTCCGTGTGGCCGTTAAGTAACTTTGTCCCATATATATATATATATATATATATATATATATATATATATATATATATATATATATATATATATATATATAACTATATATATATATATATATACATACTGCTATATACTATATATATATATATATATATATAAAGCATTAGCTTTTTGTTAAAATTCGATTTTTATTTATTATTTTGGGTCAAAAACTTTTAAAAAGATGTAATATAAATGATGTAAATACTATATATTAAATATAAAAAATTAAAATTAAAAAAAAAAAAAAACAAATAAAAACCAAAAACCTTTTTTTTTGCATTTATCACTATTGTTTATTTGTAAAAATGTATTCTCAATATATATATATATATATATATATATATATATATATATATATATATATATATATATATATATATATATATATATATATATATATATATATATATATATTATTGATTTATAAAACATCAACATCCGCGGAGCATCCGCACATTATTAAAGATCTGCATCCGCATCGGCATCCGCGCTTTGACCTGCAGATGTTGCGCGGGTATTTATTGTCAAGATTTGATAAAGAATTTCATAATAAAAATATTTAAGATGAATCTGAACGCAAACTTTAAATGAGAGACATGTGACTCACTTGACTCAACTGTGTAATAATGACTCATGATCTCACAGCATGAAAGTCATAATAATTTGAGTCAACAGAGTCACATGAGATTAGGGATGTCAAAAAAATCAGCGCCTCTACAGCTTCTGTCTCCGATGTAATACCATTAATCTCAACGCTAAGGAAGCATTTTGAACCATCTTCAAATGAAATGATGACGGTTTTAAAAGAATGAAAGATGTAATAAAACTAGAGCTAGAAAACGATTTGGTTCTGTGGAAATTAATGACAATCATACTATTGCAACTTACTTAGATTCCGTTATAAAGGCAAACTTTTTTGCAACACAATATTAGAACAAGTTGAATCATCACTTTGTGTTGCAGTTGAAAAACTTCAATTCGAACATTCTATTAATTCGCCACCCATTAAAAGGACAAAACGAAATCTACATAACCAACACCTTCTACAAGTAAATCAATAACAGATTCACTGAGAGAATTTCTACAAAACAGTAGTGATGAAGAAACCACTCATTACCAAAAGATGTAGTGCAAATGATTGAAAACTATCACTAAGAAAAACTACTAGATACAAATGATGATCCTATCAGTTAGTGGAAAGTTAAGCAAAATGTTTACCCACGCTTAAGTAAACTTGCAAGGAAATACTTGGCCTGTCCTCAAACTAGTGTTCCAAGTGAGAGAGTATTTAGCAATGCTGGGCTAATATATGATGAAAAGAGAAACAGCCTCTCAGCAGAAAAGGCAGAAAAATTGATGTTTCTCAATCACAACCTTCCTATATTTGAATTTCAATACTTGTGCAAAATCTATAAGGGAAAATCTCTTTCATTAAGGTTGGAGGTTGGTGGGGTGCATTTGAGTTGGGTCCCCGTCCCGCACCCTGGTAACAATTATATTAATAAATTGTGGCTAAAACTCGAAATATATTAGGTTAGGCATATATATATATATATATATATATATATATATATATATATATATATATATATATATAATATATATATATATATATATATATATATATATATATATATATATATATATATATATATATATATATATATATATATATTTACACACTATATATATATATATATACTTTCAATATTTAAATATATATATATATATATATATATATATATATATATATATATATATATATATATATATATATATATATATATCAAACATCCGCATCCGCATCCGCGGATGCGAAAAAAATGACATCTGCTGCATCACTAATATATATATATATATATATATATATATATATATATAACCATATATATATATGTCTATATATATATATATATACTATATATATAACTCTTAACTTTGATTTCTACTATATATATATATATATATATATATATATAACATATATATATATATATATATATATATATATATATATAATCAAAGATCAATTTCTGGCACAAATTTTACAGGAACAATCATTCTTTGTTCGTTCATTAGGCTTATAATTTTTTGGCATACCTTATAGAAACACAATACACACACAGACTCACACACACACGCACACAACGCACACATGAACGACACATATTTTCACAGAAACATGTGTTTTAAGAAAAAGCGCTTCAATTTATATTACATATATATATATATATATATATATATATATATATATATATATATATATATATATATATATCTATACTCCTCTTCTTTAGATATCTATATATATATATATATATATATATATATATATATATATATATATATATATATATATATATATATATATATATATATATATATATATATATATATATATATATATATATATTCAAGTTTGTTTGAGGTGATAAAATTTTTTGTCAGATTAAAAACTGAAAAATTAAGGGTAAAATTAAAATCATATTGAGGAAAATGTGTTAATAAATTTAATGTCAAATATTAGTGAAGCTTAAAAACTAGAAATTCCTTTATATATATATATATA
>JABUQX010091277.1:0-47096 GCA_015478945.1 Trachelipus rathkii
ACCAGGTAAAGTACGACTAACAAACATACAAAAACGTTCAACCTATTCACACTTTTTCGATCATATCTATAACAGATCAATGTTAATTTGTACATTAACATTGTAATATTAACAAAATTTATCATAACCTGTTAATTATTCATACAGGCCAACGAATATAATGCTGACGTAACAAATGTTTGACATCAAATAAAAGCTAACATAACATAACCTGAACTTAGAAAATATAACGTGTACAAGCGACAAACCCTTAACATACCTCACGTAGTGAATAAGTCTTTGGAACGTTCAACAAATGTTCGATACTTTCAAAGGTGAAAGTAAGTAGGCTAACAACAGATACAAAACTCTAACTGTATCCCGAACTTTTCCAACATACAGCAACAGCTAAAGCAGTATTATCTAAACAATCCCTTAACAAAATAACCAATCTATCAAAGATTACCAACATCTTGAACGATGAATTGACACTCCTTCATCAAAATGCAACTCATATCAAATTAACATTATTTTGAACTATGGAATAAACGATACATTAGAAATTCTCGGATAAGCCTTACATTACTCAGCAAAACTTAACCTATACCCCTATTAGTATTATTATATTTTATTATTATTATTATTATTTACTATATTATTTATATATGATATATGAACATAACAAACTAACATCACGCGCGCGCGCGCCACACACACACACAATTTCTATATTTATTTCGAGGCAAAATATATAGGATTAATAAAATAAATTGTTATTATTAATATTATTTAGAATTTTTGTAGTCTTAAACGAGTGATGAACATCTAGAAATAAACATAGATGGATATTGATTTATATATTAAATCGGAGATTAAAGTGCCCTAAATTCCACTAGTGCTGTTCGAAAGAATTGTTTGATTAGAAAACCGCTTAATAGCTGTTGTTGCATCATTCTGGCCCTGATACCAATAATAACACTCTCAATGTTTCGAGGAAGGACAGTTGCGTGTAGAAATGTTATTAACATAAGCCCTCCTCTGTTACTACGCGTGTAAATTAGCATAGATTGTGATTGCGTTCTATTCGAGATGCCGTGTTATGAGGGTAGTCTGCGTATTCGTGCTCCTTTCATCGAGATTATCCAATTGGATTTTGCATGTCATTGCTTCACTGTAACATTCATTGGTTTTTTTGATATCATCATACAATGACTCATCGTGGTCTATACTATTTTCGGTACTATGATCATACACCAACTTTAGCAGTTTTTTCAAATTGATAGTATCTTGTTCTTGATTGTTGTAAGGCCTTTGCTCTTTTACAATATATTTTATGTTTCCATCAACGTCTTATGCTACAGCATAAGACTTTGGCCAGTACACACAAAGAATTTCACCGTTAGGGCCCTGGACCTGTAAATTCGTATTTCGATCTGTTAGTTCACCTAAAAAATTTCCTGTTTCAGGAACTTCATCTTTTTCTCCAGCGGACAAAAATTACAGAGTCTGTGCATCGCAAATACAAATGCCTTTGTTTGATTGTTAAGTAACTCGTTATAATTTTATACGTGCATTATGCAGTGTTAAACGACGCCGATAGATATGGTAAGCAGTGACGATCGTCGGCTAGAGTGCATTTTTACAACTTCGACAACATATTATACTGGCCTATGGAATAAACGGTGGGGACTTCCAATATTCGCTTTGTTTATTATTTCCATACTTGTTTATCACTGATACATACTACACTCTCGCAATGTGGAGCACGTTTGGCAAATTTTCCCCAAAGAGAGAGTTGAGACACAATTGTTCTATGGAATCCGCATCCAGGAATTTTTCTTTGATTATTGTTAAATATCTCAGTTCGACACCTCCGTCTTTGAAAAGCGGAAAACTCTTAAGTTTTTCCTCGAAGCAGGATCATCCTCGTGAATGATTATTGGGCAAGTCCCTGATGCCTACTGTCTGTTATTTTTAGGAAATGGTGCACATATCCTTCAAATTAAAACTTCTGTCTCTTTAAACGACCAAACTTCAAAGTATTTTACAGTATTTCGGTAACCCATCTCTAATGGCCAATCTTAATTTCAGTTTGTGTATAACACGCTTCAATGGCTCGTCATATCTCATCATAAGTTGAGCATTTCGCGATGTATCTTTAAACATTGTACACAGAGTGGAATATCAGTTTATTTTTGGATCGTTCAGCGAGGACAGGGATGTATAACTCTTGATGAGGAAGAATCTTAATGTAAGCTGCGCCGAAAATAGTGTTGTCATTGAGGGACCATTCTGACATGAATCGATGTCTTACTTTATCACCTATGAGGATTTTTTCAGAGGGGACCACAGAGGTATTCATTCGCTCTAACATTAAGGGGATAAATGTAGATGTATTAATCAAATACATATTCTTCTGTCCTTTAGTTGGTGATAGTACATGACGAAGCGGTTCAGTACGGCCGCAAGGAACAATGAGTCATCAATTATGCAGCCTAGTGAACAATCACTGACTAAGGACGTTGAATATTTCACTAATGCTTATATTTATCTGTTTATCAGGATCTTGACAATATCTGGGTCTTTTGTACCTCGCATACACATTCCCACACACGTATTATGACCTTAAAACCGGCTTCTTTATAATACCTATCTTCTTGGTTCATGGATGAGATTGTAACGGTCAACAGCGGATACGTCATGGAGCGTACCTTTTCCTTTATTAACAGTCCTTATGTCCATGCCATGCACAACAATGGTATAGGAAAGCAGTTTTTCACTCCTTTTACATAACCGAACCGGTCAGGGTAAAGCCACTTGTTCTAAATTTGAAACCTTTCTCCCCACCGTTGCGGGCGTGCGTTGGTGTGTGTGTCGAGAGTGTTTTGCCTGAACACTAAGCCAGCGAATTGCTTTCATAGGTGAAAAGGTTTGGGTGTCTCTCGACTTAGATAGTAATTTTTATAAAGGTGCTTAAACATAAAAGGCAATGTAATGTGTTATTAATCTAGTCAATCTATATCAAATTCTTTTATGAAACTACCACTCCTTAACTTCTATCAATTTTCTACACATCTTCTTGTCTCTAGTCTCTGATCTTCTTCTTCGATGCGTCGTCGTGCGTTCGTCTCATCACCTCTAATACCTTTCACACATTTCTCTTCTCAAATTCATCTCTTGTATTCTCTTCCCTATCTACAACTATCGTGTGATTCATGTAACTCCGTTTTCGTAGAGGAATAGGCGTGTGTGATGTTTTAGTCTATGTTGTTACATGTGTCTTTGTATCTGCGTGTAAGTAGATGCTCTTATCTGAGAGAAGTCCTTGAATCAAGTTGGCGTTCATTTAAATGTACTAGAGAGAAAAATAAAAACACACTAGCATGAAATTGTCTGATTCATTCCAGATCATCCCCATGCATGTATAGGTGACAAAGGTCTTGTTCGAGACGCACATTGGGTGTGAAATGAATAATGGTATCCTGAAGGACTTATATTTCGCATTCGTAGCCATTGTAAAATTAGTTCTATGTGCCGTGCGTTTGTATAGATACTGCATGACTGATCAGATTTGAACTTTTGTTGTGGAGTCAATTAATGTCTCACTCAGTTGTATTCGAAGCTTGGTTGATCGAATTTCACAACCCGTATGACATCACAGTAGTGACTTGGTTTATGTAGCACGAGTCTTTTACTCTTGAAAAGATTTATGAAAATCAATGGAAATGTCACACAATATCAGTGCGTAGTGTCTGTATTAAATCTGTGTTTCTGTGTCTGCGACGTGTGCTGGAACATTACTTGCTCCCACTCTTTTAATCATTAGAATTACAATGTTCATGCACATTACAGCTGGATATACTCAATGAGCTGAATTAGGATATACATAGAAATCTATAAATTCTTCATATCTTACTTCCTTGAAATCAATCATATAACCTTTATGTGTCCCTGTTGGATGTCTCGAAATATCGTTAGCTATACATGTAATTAACCTCTCTGGATCCAAGTTTCTTTCTAATGGCGACACCTTCTTCTTATTTTTTTCTTTTCTTTCAGTGTAATGGCATTTTAGATTTTATTCCTTTTTTTTAGCTCATAGTGCTTCTTCTACAATATACTCAGATACAAAAATAAGATTTAGAATAGACAATTCGTATATGAAAACGACCCATTAGAAAGCCAAATAATATATAATAATATAGTGTACAACATCTGATAGGGGTCACAGATCTTATTATTTTCATTTACGAGCTCGTATTCATTTTTCTCATATAGCGTTTATATATAACAATTCGAAATGTAGAAATATCACTCGAGTCGTGATGAGCTATCGATGTTACTATAAGTGCTTTTCAGTACCACTCAGTGAACAGATCAGGTCCTCAATACCTTCATAATCTAGACATTAGTCTCCCTGTCATCACGTTATCATATGTCACTCAGTGAACCATTTATGTTGCGTTATTCATGATTAATAGGGTACCTATCGTAGAATACACTTGGAGTCGCAATTAACTGCAAAACGAGATGCCCATGACTCCTTTGCGCGTGTGTTGGTAGGGCTTATCTAACACACATTAAACTTTAAACTTGTGCTTATTTCTAGTTGTTACAGCTATAAATGGTGTATAAACTCCATACAGATACCGTGATTGAGTAAAAGTATGGCTGCTATTAGTTCTCATTAGAGGATTATAAAGTATCTTTATCGTGCGTGATGACCATCTGAGGGGTAGCGGAGTGAGAGTAGAGCTCGCGTATACTCGTCGGGTATGTCTGCGATGTTTTTGCAGAAGTCGATTATTAGAGCTATGAATGGATAGATCTCGATTGTGATGATCGCGAGTGACCACATTATTGTAGTCTGATGCTGGCTGCCGTCATTCACAGAGTTTTGAAGTGAATGGAAGTCTCTGACTCTTAACGAGCGCGAGCGAGTGAGCGTATTTTTTACTATCTAAAACTAAGAACATACAGCTTTGATAAAGGCACAGCCTTAACAGAGTCACTTTTGACCTCGTTAGATAAACTGTGACGTGAAGTTATAGGATGGGTGAAATAACAATTTATGATCATAGCGTGAAGTGTGCATGCAGTGTTGACAGTCAGTAGCGCTTGTCTTTAGCTGATCTAGGAGTGAGAGACGAGTACTTAACTACTTGAATTTAGGTTAAAAGGTGTCACTTGTTCAGCCTTGATTGGAATTGAACTCTTTCAAGGGTCTCTTCATCGTGTCTTTCACTTAGCAATATCTGTCTAAATATCATCTCTATTAATAAACTGATGGTGACATAATATTCCAGGGTCAGTATGTGATACCGGTCTAATCACCAACGTGTATAATTGATCCCTAACCCTCATACGTATATATTAACTAGTCATAATTCTAGTCTTTAAATACAACATCAACAACTTCGCTAACAAACCATTTCGAACGCGTTTCGAGGATCTCTTGGTCCATGGAAGAAATTCTCATCAATAACCTTTACTTCATATGTAGGCCTTTCCATCGACATTTTTAGTTTCTCTACAGAGATGTGCGTTATGTCTGTTATTGTTCTCTCCTCTTCTTATTATTTATCTTATAAAAAGGGGGGCGGGCAGCCCATCATCAATCTGTAAGGATATACTGTATAATGAATATTCCATTATTATTTTATGACTGCAGTAAAACAATTTAAGGTCAAGTTTTGCTTGCAAATAGGTCGCTATTTAAGTATATATTGTATTAATCATATATTTGGAATTCCTGAGATATAAATATATATTCTACACAAACAACAACAGCGTATTACATCTCCAATTCTAAGCGAATGCGTCGTAACGATACGAGAGGAAAATTGCCTTGTGTACACCAGGTGTATGGGAAGTATATTCAACACGGATATTCTGAGAACAGAATCATTTTGAGACTGATTATGTATTAAATTATTTTAAAGTTTAATGTTAATTGATAATGTATTTAATTACTTTACGTTATTAATTATGAGCAGATGGCTACATATCAGTTTATAAAAGGAGAATCTTATAGAAGATATATAGTATATATATTAGATATATATATATATAGTATATATATATATAGATACTATAAGTATAGATAGATATAGATGTATAATATAGATATATATATGTATAGATATTTATATATAAATTTATTATATTAAGGAAAAACACTTACTTCGTTGAATAAAGTATTGATTTGGAAAATCCTCATGTGTGTAGATATAAAAACTTGGATAATGATACTACAGGATCTAAAGAATGTGTCTTAAAGTGCTGATCGTAAGAGCTCTTGATTAAGAATGATCCATCGATTAGTTCCGTCGAATTATATATAACTCAGCACCCTAATCTATACAGTTCTGCCAAATCGCCCTCTGTATGATGCGGCGTTGCCAAACCTACCAGTTGTTTAATAAATAAATAAGTTTTACATCACTTTATGCAAGTGGCTTTAGCATAAAATCATTTCATGTTTAGAGTTTGGTATTTTCTGAAAGGGGCGGGGTCTAAAACGGAAAAGGCAATTAAAAATAATTTTCATGTTACCTTCTGAAGTGTTCGGTGTAAGTATCTGTGTGTGTGAGACAGAGGAGAGTACGATGTGTGTGAAGATATGTTAGGGTTATGATTTGTGGCTTTAATCTCCATGAAATATATTATTAAATATCCATCTGGCGAGACGAATGTTATTGACAATGTTTATCTTTTCATGTACAAGAATATCTGAATAATAAATGTAAAATTAAACAAATTTATGATTTACTTTTACTTAAAATTATTGAACAAAGCTTTGCGATTATAGAGGAAAATGTGCCTGTGTGTGTGTGTGTGTGTGTGTGTGTGTGTGTGGCGTGCGCGCAGGTATGTAGTTCATCCATGGTTCATGAATATATGAGTATAATAATAATATAATAATAATAGATAATAATATAATAATAAAATAATAAAAGAATAGAATCATATTAGGTATGAGCAGTGAGAGTTTGCTGAGTAGGCTTAGGCTATATCGAGAATTGCGCTATATTATACGTTTATTAGTAAGTCACCAAGATAATGTTATATTTGATATGAGCTTGCATTTTGATGAAGTACGTGTCAATCCATGTTCAGCATGTTCGGTATCTCTGTATAGATTGGTTATTTTTGTAAGGATTTGTATAATAATGACTGCTTTAGCTGTTGCTGGTATGCAGGAAAAGTTGGGATACATTGAGTTTTGTATGTGTTGTTAGCTACTTCACCTTAATAAGTATCGAACTTTGTGACTTAGCAGATTATTCATACGTGGGTATGTTAGGCTTGTCGTTGTACATTATATCTAATGTTCAGTGATTGTTATGTTGCGTATTAATGCTAAAAAATTTGTTTACGTTAGCAATTTATTCGTAGGCCTGTATGATAATTAAAAGGTTTTATGCATAAATTTTGTTAAAAATTTATTTACCCAATTTAGATTCAATAACAACTGTTGCATATTAGCACAAACTTAAGCCTTAAATTAACTTACCAAATTATAGCGCCATATATTTAGAACCTATTAAAAAAAATAATAAATTAAATTACAAAATAAAATATAAAATATTTATATTTAATTTTCATAAACACATTTATAAAACAGAATCTTATACTTAATAATTTAGTTACCTTTCAAGTATAAATTTTCTTTGTATATATAAAACCTTATTTTTATGGGTAACATCTTTATAAGTTTATAACACATTTTATTTTTGTTCAACAGAATAACCTAAAAAGCACTTAATAAACAACAGAAATGTGTTTACTGCTTTAAGGTATGTAAAAATGCAAAATTTTTAAGTTATAAACGTAAAAAGAATAAATTTTTAAGTAAAAACAAAATGTTTAAAGCAAATAAAACAAAATAAATAAATTTTATAGTAAAAACAATAATGTTTTTAAAGAAACAAAGCAAAATAAGTATAAAAGTTTTTAAAAAAATATCAAAGATTACTTTAAATAAATAAGCAATAACAATAACTAAAACTAAAATAAATAAATAAATAAACTTTACAAATATAAATATAAAGAATAATAAAAACTTAAAGGAAATACATAACAAAACGAAATGTTTATTAAACATTGAAAAATGTATAATGTCTTTCAGTGGACGTTAGAAAATGTTACACATCTGCTTGAAATCATAGAAAATAGCAGTCAGTGATCAGTAAGTTAGTACGATGATTGGCCCGTCTTCGATGTTTCAAGTAAAGTGTCATATATTGTGTGTCGATGAGTGGTGTGTGGGAGCGGACTGGTGGTGTGTGTGTGGTGTGTGTGTGTGGTGTGTGTGTTTGTGCTTGTATGTGCGTGTGTGTGTTTGTATGTCATATACAATATATAGTTGAGATAATAATAAAAATAATAATATAATAATAATAATAAAATAATATATAATAATAATTAATATAATAATAATAATAATATTTAATAATAAAAAACTACTGTTTAAGATAGAACATATGTGGAAGTAGGACAAAAGGGGGACGAAAGTAATTAAATCTATTTATCGAAAATCATTTGCAAATCACTTGAAACATAGATAAATAAAATCTGCGTATACGAATTAAACCTTCTCACATAGTCTGCTACAAAAGAATGATGTGGTGATGTAAAGTGTCTAATATATATCTCTTTCAGACACGATTCTACAGAGTACTGTGTACAAAAAAAGATATGGATAAAAAGAAAAAAAGACATAGAAGTCACTACACATCATACTATACTAAATAAGCTACTCTCAAAAAGAAAAAAGCTGGAACAAGTATTATAAATCATACTATTACCTTCACAATTACGTTCAATACAGATAATTATCAATAAATTAAAATGAGTACTCACAATACGATAATACAATAGAGCAATCCAGATAATATGAGAATAAAAACAAAAAAATACAAATTCTAACATGATTAGATATACCTTGAGAGCTTCGAATGCAAAGTTATGAACTACAGTGCTAAAAGATAAGAATCATAAGAAAGAAAATAAGACCATTATAACACCTCATAAATAGATATTTAAAACTGTTAGGACATGACAAGTAGGAATCGGAAGACAGATAATAAATAATATATGAGTAACATAACTCAATAGAATGGATTAATCAATAATACTAGAATTAACTGATAATAATAATTAATACATTAATAATAATAAGTAATAGAATAAATGAGAAAAAGAGACAGGCAGACAAGATAATCTCAATAATAAATATAATAATAAATAAAAAATATTTCATACGATTCTGACCTAAAATATAATAGAAATCATTAATTAACCAAACTGGACCATAGTACCACAGAACAAATATGCAATATGGCAGAACTATCTAGCATTGATCAAGTGTTTTTTTCGTAATAAACCATGAAAAGTTAAAAAAAATATGAAAAATAACTGACAAATAGTAGTATATTAAGACATAAGAACAAATGAGATAAAACATTGTAAAATGCTCTATATATATTATTACAAATATATAACTAAAATAGTAAATTGAATAGTAAAATTAACATTAATAATTTAGAGATATGTTTTGAAAAAGTGTTGATATTAGTTATGACTGATACGTGTTGAAAATTTGAAACTCCAGCACAACATAGTTGACAACCAGACATCACACTCAGCACACTCAACAAACGTAACTAACATCTACCCATACAACAACAACAAACAACAAACTTTCGGACAAATACCAAAAGCAAACGCGACATCTTGCAACAACAATAGCTACAGCTAAGAATTTTTTTATGTTATGATAATCATACAAAATTTAGGAGACATTGAATCAAAAATATAGACAAAATCAATAGTATCAAATGAGAGACACAAAATGAGAGCAAAGTTCATGGCGTAATGTAGGAAAGGATGGACTGGAATGGCAAGTTCGATTTGCTTTTGATCTAACTTGCCTTTTACTGAGTTGTATATAGTAAAGTACAATACTAGACAACACATATTTTTAACGTTCTCACATAAAAAGAAGTAGCTATTTTAGTAAAGACAAGAATGATTTATAAAAAAATAATATTAAATAGATTTCATATAAAATTATTAACAAAAACTGTATTAAATTTAATTCCATTCAGTTAAAGTAATCAAATATTGTTGTGAAAGAAAACCAAAGACACAATATAAATACAAAAAGTTTTAGGTACTTATCTCCTACTTCACAAAAAGAGGCGTTTGATAAATCTATATTCAGTGGTACATCACTTAGGTGATATTTCAGAGTAGATCAGAATGGGTAGGAAGATAGAGTCGGGTGGTTTTGTTTACTGATTTACTGCTTTACGGGATTTACTGATTTACTGATTAAGAGTATGTAAAACATGAAAAAAACGTAAATATGTAAGTTATAAACATAAATAAAGAAATATTTTTAGTAAAACAAAATATTTAAGGAAAACACAGTCAAAATAAAAACAGTCCTCATATATGACAAAGTTGTATACAATTGAAAACAAAAAGATAAAAACATAACATAGAATATAGAACACATATTGTGTTAATAATGAAAGTGTGAGTAAACATAAAAATAAGGAAATCAGATTTATTAGTTTATCTCGCTTATAATAAGAAACGAAATTTTAAAATAGAAATGTCTGTCTGTTGCTAACCGAATGCTTACTATCACACTCAGACGGACTCCAGCACCAGGTGCGATGGTACAACCTCTTGTTCCCTTCTCTGTCTCCCATATTCTCCATGGATACCTTATCCTCGCGACGATTACGCCTTCCTCCCGTATTCTCTTATGCACTCCGTGCAATATATAGAACTTCATTTATCTTCTAGGTTGGAGACCTATCCTCGGAAGAGGTTCAACAACGTAGAGTCATTCTTTCTCTTATCCTCCTTACCTCTATTCACTCCTCATACCTTCCTTCCTCCTGTTCTTCTCTATATATGCACTCCTAGCATTTGCTTCTTCTTTTATATTGCGATGGGGAGACCGAATGCTACCAGTCGGATTGCCTCAAATCCTTTATCCTCGCTCTTCCTACATTTCTTCTGCATATACGCAACTCCGGTGCATTTCAATACCTTCCTAATCCATACCACTCGTCATCAAGTAATCTTCTTAGTAATGGAACCAGCACCCCTTCTCCGAAGGGTGCACTCGTCCGCCCGGAACCTCGATTCCAGGCAGACGGAGTGTACTGCCGGCGGGCACAGCCAGGCACCGGATAGTGGGATAGTACCGTCACAGACAAACGAGTTTATTATGAATTGGTGATACTCTCTCTCTTTAAATTTTATATTTAATATATTAAATTTTGTTATATTAATAATGTATATTGAATTTTTTCATTTTTTTTTTCTGTATATTTTTTTTAACTTCTAATTTTTTTTCAATTTTTTTTTTTTTTTCTGGGGAGTGGTGTTGTCAGCTCTCATCCAGGTTCCGGTAAGTTCACTTTCCAGTTCCATAGTTCCGGAATCCTGCCAGGATTCCAGTAGTATATTCCGGATTTCCAAGTTCCCCATCAATATTTACTCTTTAATTAACAGCGCATTATAATTTTCAGATATATAATTGTGTTATTAAATACTTTTTACTTTATATATCGATTATATTTTTCATCAACATTATAACCTAAGAGACCCCCTCGAGGTTCGACTCGATATAGGGGTTAAATAAAACATCGATATAATCGATTGAAACCATCAATAAAATGATAATCATTTCGATCTATTATTAATAAACCTTTCTAGGGTACCGAAAAAACCTCACTTTTGGGGGCTGCCGCCCCCACTTTTAGGTTATAAAATCCTTGAGTTTCTCAGGCGTCAAACCTCTAGATAAAACGGTCTTCCTAAACGCTTAAATTTGGTCTCACCTACCTTTGAAAAACCCTAACCTTTGAACCACAGTCAAGCTTGAAAAAACCGATTGTTGTCAAAATGTTGATTTACTCAACAGTGCTAACTTTACCGGTAGTGCAAATTCCGGAATGTCAGTGCTGGCTGCTAGTGTGCCCCTACTTACTACTATATATATATCTATAGTTAATTAATATATATATATATATAATCTATATCGATGCTCAACTATATTTATCTATAAGAGCTTTAATACTTTTTGTATAAATCTAATTAACATCGATATATATATATATGATATATTATAATAGATAAAATATAATAGTATATCTATAGTTATATATATTATATATATTATTAATATAATATATATAATATATCATATATTAATATATATATTATACTATATATATAAAATATATCATATATATATATATATTTATACTTATATATATATTATAATATTATATATTGAATAATATATAATATATATATATATATTATTATAATATATATATAAATCTATATTAATATATACTAATATAATTATTATTTAATTATTCATATATATATATTAGTCAAAAGTTTGTGTAAATACATACTTCCTATATATATTTAGATATAGTTTTTAGTTTTTCATTGCAACTCTGGAATATAAATATTTAATTATGCTAAAACTTTATTAATATACAGAATATTTTATTTTTAATGGAATAATGTTTTATTATAAATATCATTCTCCAAGAGATGGTTGTGCGCGCCTATAGGGGTTACAGCATTTATTTCTATGCCTTTCCTCGGCCCCGGAAACTTTCACTTCCGTGAGCACTGTAGGATGAGCTATTTCTCGGCGCAGGGTGGTTGCGATGCTGTCCTTGAGATTATACATTTAAATATCATCTTACGGCATTAACGGTTTTACCTTGTCTTCCTATTCAAGACTTCCTACTCTCGAATAACACTTCTTTCGCTCCTAAAGCTCTCTCTAAGGTATCGAGTTTTCTATACGGCTCATAGATGTCCTATGCTGGCCTAACAACCAGTCAACAGGTCGTCGCAGTTACACGCAATACTTACTGATAGGGACAGTAGATGAGCATATTTCTACTGACAGTTTTAATAATTTGTGACTAGTTGCCTATATATATATGATTAGACAGGAATTAGGATTTATAATAACTGTTAGACTGATTTAATGTAAATGTATAGAGTGATATATAATATTTTAACTATACTAACTATATTAATTAGTATATAGTGTAAATTAGATACGGTCCTAGAACTGGGACCGGGAAGTGCAATTACGTTTTGATGTCAAAAATATTAATAAAAGGGAAAGGCGGATAGATTTTATTTTAATTCATATGAGAGAGAGCTATGAGCGTGCAGGCACTGGGAAAAGAAGGAAAATAAATAATCAATAAATAAATAAATAATAAATAAAATTAAATAATATAAAATAAATAAAGTAAATAAATTAAAAATTAAATGAAAATCAAAAATAAATAGATCATTAATTAATATATAATTAAATAATAAATAAAATAAATAAATATAAAATAGTAAATATTAAATTAATATTCATTATAAAGTCGTTTCAAAGCATTCGGATACATCCGTCTTGGTTTTTTTGCTCCTAGGCCTCCAACCGACTACACCGCACCAACCGCATCCCCACCACACTATATCCTAAAGAATACATGTTGGAATTAGAGATAATTGGTTAATCTTTGTCACTCAAATTTAGATACCCCACCGTGGTAGGTGATTACGTAACCTCAGCAGTTACTGACAATGTTACGTGGGCGAGCATCCCCGGTAGAGGGGAGTGCTAGGTCCCTCCAAGTAGTTAATGTCCACTATCGAATATGAAATGTGGCATACACCCTTCTTACTGTAATCTTATCGATTACAGAGATAAGATATAGGTTAGAAAAATTCGGTGGGGGGATATGTGGGGAGGGTGGGCTTTATTTTTTAAACCCCAGCTTATGAGAAGACAGGCTAGAGCCCAAAATCACTTGGAATAACTGGCGTAGTAAGGATGAAAATTTGGTACATTACACGGTCCTATAGGTACACCTCAACTCAGAACAAAGTACGTGTCTCTACGCTACATCAAGTAGATATTGGCTTGAGACCCCAAAAACATTGAAAATTAAGCATTACAAGATGAATAGATCTTGAGTATGACATCCTGTACTTATAAGGTATAACCTGCGTTCGCAGTACGAAGGCACGTGATGTTGACTATGCCCATATGTGTTAGAGGCTGAGCCTTCCAAAACCTGGAAACTGGCGTATAGAATGATAAACTTTTATTTAGAGCATCAGTAGAGGAAAGATAAATAGGACTAGAGGAAAAGCTAATGGATGCATACTACAAATAATAAACCCGATTTTCTAAGGTTGTAAACTGACCATTAAATTTCAAATCTCTGTTTTCGTTTATTAAACGTAACTAAATAATATATTTCTGTTTGCTATTTTTTATTTTTAAGTTTTTATATTACATTTTGTATTTTTTGAGTTTTAATATTATTTAAGTTAAAATTTTCTAAATTTTTATTATGTTTTATTATCTTTTTAATCTTATCATTTTATGCGTTATTTCATAAAGAATTTATTGCATCTGGCGAAAAAAAATGATTCTTTTTATAGTTTATAAAAGTTAAAAATTTTCTTTGACACATAAAGCAGTTATTAAATCAGAAAATCAGTATAGCAAACCACCCACCCCCTCCCCTCCCACCCCAATCTCATTAGATCTATTGATGTATTGAAAACAATTTCTATTAACCCTATTGATTCAAACCTATATTATTTTATATATATATATATAGCATATCATAAACTTTTAATACTATTTTTATTTAAAATTTTATTAAAATTTTAATATTCAATTAAAAAACATTAATTCATTTACTTTATTTATGTTTATAACCATTAATAAAATTGCACTTATTATTCACATCCTTAAGCAGTTAAAATTAGTATATCAGTAAATTCAACTCCACTGAAACCTATATACCTCCCAACCGCATTCAAATCAATTGTGCTATTGATTTATTGATATTTAATAATCAATATTATTGAATGAACAAAAACACAAAAACCTTTATTTATTTTTTAATTCTATTTAGTTAAAAATATAATAAATTTTTACAAAATTTTTATTATTACTTTTTATGTTATAAAACAAAATTTTGCGTTTTTACACCCCCTTAAAGCAGTAACTCAGTAAATCATTAAATCAAACAAACCGTTCCTGCAGACCCACCATGCGGCTTCTTAAATATGATTCTTATTTATTATTTGATTCTACTGATCTATTTGAATTTAGGTTCATCAATTTCGAGTAATCTAATTCTTGAGAAAATATATAACGGATAAACATAACAATATAAAGAATAAGTCTGTTTATATATTATATAGAGCCTACCAATCAATGAAATAAAGCCAATTAAATAAACTATTCGTAAACGTAATGAGAGATAATCGCAACAAGTGAAAATCTAAAAACACTTCGCATAACCATGAACTATAAGAGAATATTAATGTGCAACGACAAACCTAATCACCTTATTGACAACGTGAGAGTGATTAATACAGGCAACCATTAACAAAGTGTCGATTATCAACTCTAGATAAATCCGAGCCTAACACATATCACAAAACGTTAAACCTATCACACTTTCTGTCTATCTCTAAAATCATCTCTAATGTCTAGTAATTTACATTATACATTTCTACGGTAAATGATTATTAACACTAGTGTGTAAAGTATTTATCATAACACATATACTCCTAAGTACTACCTTACTTGATCAAAAGCATATATACGTCTAAGAACGTAACTCTTGTGCATGTCATAAAACGGGTAACATAGCATAACCTGAATAAGAATATAACGATAGCTGAGACAACTAAATACCGTCAAAGTCGAAGTGTTCTACACTCGTAGAACATAAGAACTGCTAACATTAACAAGTTCATAGTTAACAACAGTAAAGGTATAGGCACTAAAAATCACAACATACAATAGCTATCGGGCCTATTCACAGTCTTTTGCTTCATGCCTAGCTATCTCTACCTCATACTGCGTGTTAATTTTTACTAGTTACATTAGTAGAATTAACCAAATATTACTATTACCTTAACCTAAACTACTAACAGAAATTAAGATGACCTACATTAATTCAGTGAGCAAGTATAATATGAGAGTCATACCTGTCAAATTATGCAATTTAGAGCATAGACCTTATTAATTATAACGTCTCTCTTCTCTACTCCTCGCTATCTCTCTTCTCTTCTCATTCAGTTCTACTCTCTCTCGTGTTCATCCGCTTCTCGACCGTTTCCTCTGAGCTTTATTATCAAATACATTGATGGCATATCCTATTAACATAATATCATTCCTCTCTGTTCAACAACCGTACTGATTTCTTGTTCCAAGATCATTTGATAGCTCTCAATTTTGACCTATTGCTCTGTTTTAGCTCTTTTGCTAATGTTGAATATCGCGCAGTGATCGGACACTGTTGTTTTTGAAAATGAGAAAGGAAGGTATTACTTACATATTTTTGATACTTTATAATAACTCGTCTGTTTTCTTATTATACAACGGTCAACATACTACATATTAATGTTTTTTTTCCATAAGTATTACCAGGTGTAGCACAGTCTGCGGGTGGTTGCGCATGAGTAAGATTGTCATTATCACTAGAATTTTACTTATATTGAAATTATTTTTCAAAATTTGAATTTATTATTTAATAGTCTTGATATTGCATTTTATAAATATATAATTCTTAAAAATCTTATTTATTTAATTATTGTCTTTTTTTATTTATATATGTTTGATTTTTACTAAATAATATTTTATTCTTTTAGTATTTATTATATAATGTAAAAAAATTTGTCAGTTTTAAAATTTGGTGGTGCATCAGTTCAAGTAAATAAAAACACCACCCACCTACCCTTCCCACCCATCCATGATTACTATTGATTTATTAATCTATTGATTTCAAGTCATATTTCAAGTATCATTTTAGATTATAAATTTAACATAAATAAAATAAGTTCTTTCAATATAAAATATCATAGTAAAGTTGAAAAGTTCTTTACATCACCTAAATCAGTAAATCAGTAAATACAGAAAATAATCAGTAAATTCAAACACCCATACTATTATACCCACCACCTCTCTCCACACCTTCCATGTCATTGATCATATTAATCTTAATTGAGTCATGCACATTTCGAGTATCATTATTGGATTAAATAAAATAACATAAAAAATATAAGTTTTTATTTATACTGACGACGTTAAATATAACTGCTAACAGTAGCAAACGTTTCATCCTTAAACAACAGTTAAAGTAGCTAACACTGCATTCAAAACGTGAAACTAATCACACTTTTGTCAAGCATATCACTAACATATTAATCAATGTTATAATTTCTAACATATTAATAATTTTTATATTACTTTATAAAAGAAAATATCTATTCACATAAAACCTTACCTAATTACCATACAGACCAGTGAATTAATATGCTTAACGTTAACATAAGTTTGTACTATCATAATAAGGTAACATAGCTAAATATACCTTAACTAATGAAATATATATGATACTATATTGACAAACCTATCATACTTAGTACGATAATCTTATGCTAAACATTAACAAACAGTTCCATACTTAACAACAGTAAAGTAACTAACACTGCATAGAAAACGTAATATATTCACACTTTGTCAACATATCTCTAACATATATTAATCAATGGTTAATTTACTAGTATATAACATAGTAACTATTTAAAAAAATTATCTAACTCTTTACCCTATATTACTATGTATACTAGACAGCAATACAATAAGTATATATATATGCTACACTAACAAAGTTTTCACATCATAGCATAGCAGCATAAACATAGCATTAAATCCTAGAGCTAAGAATAAATAAATTTACATATGAACAAAACCTTAACATATACTTTATGCTATAACGCAATAAAGCTCTAACTATTGACAATTCCATATCATTAACAACAGTAGTAAGTATCTAACATGCATACAAAAGTATAACCTATTCACACTATTAATTCAAGCATATCTCGATGACATTAATCAATGTTTATAATTTCACATTAATCAATAGCAATTAATTTATACAAAATAAAATCTATCTACTAGCATGACCTTATTGACATAATGACCCATAGTTGACCTAGCGAATAATATGCTAACGGATCTACAAAGTTTTCACGCATCTAAATAAGGTTAACATGTGGCTAAACGTTTATGATACTCAGGACATGCAATAGTCTACATACAAGACTGAGAACAAAAACCTTAACAACCTTACAGAAACACAAATCATTTGAGCTTGTAACACTAACAAAAGTGTAGCCACTACTTTTTAGCTCCCTAGTAAGTACTCTAACTATATCATCTTAACCTGAAAAGACGTAAACTCGCGTCTATTCACCAACTTTTCTAAGCGGATTTCTCTACATATCAATGTTAATTTTGTGCATTAACTCTAGTAATATTTTAAAAAAAGGACTATATAATACATCATCCTCTTCACAGCTTAATCTATATCACAACGGAGAACTATAGCAGATAGGCTACAGCTAAAACAAAGTTTTCACATCAAAAAGCGCATAAACATATCAATGCATCTCATTGACGTATAGTTGATGAGAACTAACAAAATACCTTACGCATACCGTGCAGCATACAATTTTTACGCAGAATAACTCATATTCAATGACACATACAATTTTAGTCGTTCATCATGAGTCTGGAAGGCAAAGAATGCAATTAGTAATCTCAATTGCAGGTTTCCGTCATTGCTGTTTGGACATCAAAGGATTAAAGCCTATGAAAGTATGTCCGAAATATTATAAGTGTCGTAGTTAAAAGTATATAGACACAGATGGATGTGACTGTTTGATCTGGAAAGTATGTGGTCTGCCTCATTGGTGTCTCAGGGATATTACACCAAAACACTGATTGTCTCTCTTTTTCCGCTGTTTGGTTCTAAGGAGCAAGCCGGTCTTAAGAACATTACTATTAGCAACACTTACGTACGAAAAAATTGAGTGAGAAAAAAGTAGTTACATTCTCCCAGCGTTCAGACAACTATGAATGTTAGAGTATCATCACTGCCCCTCTGTTCGTGACGAAGTGAGATTAGTTAGCCTTCACGCTACCATGGATATTTAAAGACTTGGCGGTATGGATGAAATATATATGTGAGCTATACCGCCCGATAAACCGCACTGGATAGGAAGGAGATGGATTAAAATCTTATGTGACGTTTATCGGGTGGGTTGCTCAGGGTTTGCTTTATATCCTACCCCTTCATAGTTTTATTTATTTCTTTTTCGTCGGACCTTCTAGAGCAAGCGATCTCGACAACTTACAACGTGACCCCGTATAGTATGTACAATCTCATGCATCCTATATACAACACCCATGGTCATAAACTTATTCTTTGCAGATGCGCAATTCCATTCCAAAGGCGTTAATTCAGTAAACAACGGCTTTCCCGTGGCGAATACAAAACGTAAGTTGAAAATAGCGATGCGTTAGTTAGGTAGAGAGGTTTAGCTCAAATTAAAATACAAAGAACTTATGGCTGACTGAAATGTCACTAAAAATACAGATATTTTATATTTATATATCATTACTGACATTTCTTTCCACCTCCAAACTCGGTATAGGCAAGTAAGCGATGAAATAAAAGTTGAAAGATATACACCAGAATATACAGAATAATTACGCAAGAATAACGTTATACAGGGCAGATGGAGAAAAAGCTAAATTGATGGAGTGTAATTACTGCTGGTTTCTGAAATGAGAAGACACACTTGCAGAACATATATAAGAATAATAATAGTATATTCGTAAAGTTCAATTAAATATTGCTCATGTATGAAATTAAGGTAAGTATAATTTTCATTGTAATTATTAATAGGTAATAGCATTAGAATATAATTACATTAACAATGTTTTTAATTAATTGACATTGCTAGGTTACAATTTGACTATAAAATTTAATTTAGTTTGTGGAAGCTTTAATAATAATTAATCATATACTTTGTTTTACTAACATACACTATTTGGTAGGCATTTAATAACCTTAACTTGTGATAGACTTTTACTCAAAACCTATACGTAATATCTAATAGATAATCTTAAATATCATTTTGTAATCTGCATGAAAATTAACGTTGTGTAGTTATCAGATCACATAATTTCTTCATTACGATTATTTTCGCAATATATGATTGTTGACCAGGGTTGTAATATTATAATAAATTAATAATATTAACTTACCTGTCTCGTATGTAGCACAACGCTATATTTAATAAATATAAATTAATATCGATAATAATTAATAATAACTTCAGCTCGTTTTAATAATTAGTTAATATATTTAATACATGGATTATAAATAAAATCTAAAACATTGAATGATATGAAATAACACATCATATACGGAATAACATAAGGTAAGGAACCTGAACAAATTGATTTTAATTTAGTTGGGAGAGAAAGCGGGGTATATCACTTCGTTTACCTATCTAACTATAACAAATTATGGGAAAAATACAGTTTCCGCTGAGCAATAGAGATGCCCTCTTTTTATTGCCCTATGTGAGTCGTGTATTCAAACACGTGACTGACAAGCCATCAGTTGAAGAAATTGGTGGCAAGATACTCAAGGATGAATCGGAGTTTATATAGCAACAATTTTAGTAAAGTTGGACTATTTAGATTTACTACAAAGTAATCAATAAAATGCATAAAACTCAGCCATCGACGTTCTGCGGGATATATTTTAGTTTCCCTCCAGCCACAGGAGTCGAGAAGTAAGCACTTAAGGATGATTATCGAAATCATACTATTACTACGCAAGGCCCTCTAACTACAGAATATCAACCACGGCGTAAATTCAGAAATCACAGGTGATAATGTGGATGTGTGTGTTATTTTTAAGCATGGTAACGTCTAAGATCCCGTAAGCTGAAGGCTGAATTTGACAACTCTCTCAGTAACGTAGTATATATATAGAGTGTCATGTGTGAATGTTATCGAAATCTTGAAAATATAAGATCCTCATTACTTAAGTCATAAACTAATGATAGCGTTGTATATGATTTATTACTACTAGATGCTTGGACAGACATATTAATTATTATAATTATGTTTAATAATTAATTAACTTTTTATTATTATAAATTCTATATACCTTGCTACATAATAGAAATGATTACTGATTATAGTTCATGATATATATATATATATATATACTGTAGTTATATAATATTTATAATATAAAATTTGATTTTTAAATTTTATAAAACGATAATATTTTCTAATCAAAATTTTTCATAATATCAAGTCCGAGAGTCGATAAGGAATAAGGTAAATGTATCATCAATAATCACTTTTATAATATAATCAATACATCGTGAAGACGATGGTGACGTACTTTTTATTTTTTATTTCATCAGTGTTTAAATAACCTCATGATAAATTTGTCGGTATTTGAACATTAATATTTTAATGGTACATTCTATATAACTTTCAGTTTCAATAATAATATTTTACTTCTTTAATATAATTGCGAGTAAAAATATATTATTTTATTAAAAACACACTGATTTACAGATATTTATATTTTAGGCTACACGTACGTACTATACAGCAGAATTCTATAGTTATCATATCGATAAAGTCTTGTACTTTACATTTATAGTCCCACTCTAATTTTTAGTGGATTCATCACATTGTAATCGATTATCATATATATATTATATATTATATTATGTATGATTTATTAAAAATATGCACAGAGAGAAAATTTCAAAAGAAAGACATAACACATAATATGCGATGATTTCTCGGTCAAAGATATTTATTATCGAAAGAGACAAAAATACTTAATGTTACCGGTCCCTTTCTTTTTGTGTTTGAAAGTTCTGCTTGATTGTGTCTGTTTTACAAAGGGCTTAAGACAAAAAAAGATAGTTGATGTCGGTCGGGCTGTTTGGGGGGCATTTGCAAGACCTGATTTCCCCTTTTTATATGTGTTCTCTTTCAGACGATGGATTCTCTTGTCGAAATTAAATATTTTTTTATAAACAATATTTTCCCTTAAAAATTTATTCTCACATACTTTTACAACTGGACAAAAAAATCGTTATTAAATCAGAACAAAAAAGGGTTGAGTTCAAATCGTGAGATGCGCGAATATCAAAGAGATCACGATAAAAGCAATGTCAATGGTAAGCGTAGGCAAATGAAAGACAATTTGAACTCTTTTCGGAAGCTTTCAAAGGGTACAGAAACATTATCAAAAACGTTACGGATCCACGATGAGTTTCGATCCCTTTAACTGAAGTGATCAAAAAAACAGAGACTAAGTTTTAGGTAATATCACTGTAACCGTCATCAAAACAACACTTGCCTTTTAAATGCTGAAAGGGAAGAAGGAAGTGGTATCCCTTTATATATAAATAAATGGGATATAATCGCCCAGATTACTTCGAATTGTAATGACCTACACGAGAACAGAAAATATAACCTTAAACGGAAGGAAAATTCAATATTACAATATGCTATCAAAAAAAAAAAAAAAAAAAAAAAAAAAAAAAAAGAATAAATAAAGACTTGCATATTCCTAATTATTAGGGTGGCCGCATTGGCTAAGAATGAGTCCTAAAGGGGAAGTTTGAAATCCAGCATTTGGGAAGACTTCATCCAATGAATTGTTACTCGATGCTGCAGTTTTAAATTGATCTAGAAGTGTAGGTCAATACGTTGGGATTCGGAACTGAAATGAAAGGGACGGAATCCTTACATGCAGCAGATTATGGTAAGAGGTGAGCTTTGAGCTGTGAAACGACTTTTTATATGGAACGAAACGACCACGAAGCGGTTTACAGTTCTTATTTTTATCAAAAACCAATTTAATAATTTATGTCTAAGATTGCGTTCAGAATTTGCAATTTTTAAACTCAAATTAGACATTTCCGTGGTCATATAACAGTTAACAACCACATATTCGTCGTGCTTGAGGCCAATGTGTATGTGCCTGCACGTTTAACACAACGATATAATTCTGGATATCAAAAGAGATTATAGCTATTTTTTGAAAAGATTACAAAAAAATTAGTAGCGTAAATTGAAGTATGATACTGCTTAGAATATGTCAATACAATATTAAGAGGAAACTAATATGTTCATCATATTATTTGTAATTTTCTATATACTCTTACATCTCTACTTTAAATTTTAGCCACATCTACTATTACTGAATAATCGATTTCAAACAGTTACTTTACAAAGCAAAAAAATCACACTATGCCTGGATATTTTTAGTTATATCCCTAACACACAATTACTTAAGAACAGAGAGGTAAAAACTTATGATCAAGTAATAGAGTATGTATCCTTCTTTTGACCGAATTAAGTTAAAGAAACTATTACAGTTGAAGATTCGGATGTAAGATTAATTAATACTCTCGCCCCCCTTGTGCCCTCTTAAGACAAATACCTTACAAAGGAACATGATGCTGTCTCCGGAGGAATGATGCAAATATTTTCAAAAAGATATGCAGATTTGTGAAAATATAAATGTTTCAGGTTAAAAGAAAATGAATGTATTCAGAAATTATAGTTAAGTCCTCAAAGTGTTAGAAAACGTAATTTATCATATTATGAAATCATTAAAAAATTGTCAATGCAAAACTTAGAATTGATAAACATTGATTATTATACAAAAAAAAATCATATTAGTCACGGAGAGTAATTTCAATTCTTTAGGAAGAAGATAGCAGAACACCATATAACGCTAAGTGGCTTAATGCTTTATTCATGTGCTCAGCTGTGGTGCATTTTGGGTAATTTTAATTATATAAGCATAGCTTAGCTTCTTAAATTTCAATATCCAAATTTGATTGTAAAATTTTACGGTCTGCTAACAATACTATATATTGTAAATAGGTCTAGGATTAAATAATAGTATATAAATCATATATTTAATTAAATTATCAATGCATTACGTTACTAATAGTGATAAATATAATACGTACTACTAACATATAAAACATAAAAATTCATCATATTGACGCTATATATATATATATATTAGATATATATATACTATATATATATATTATATTATATATATATTAACTATAATATATATATGTACTATATATATAAATATATTAATAATTATATATTATATAATATATTATATATATATATATATTAATAAATATATTATAAATATATATATTAATTTATATTATTATATTAATATATATATATATATATATATATATATATAAATATAGATATTATAATAATATTTATATTAATACATATTATAATTATATAGTGTTAATATATATATTAATATTATATAACATATATATTATATAAATTATATATATAATATAATATATATTAATATATAAATATATTATATATAATATATAATATTAATATACCATGTATCGTATATTACATATATATATTAAGTATATAATTATAGTTTGGTACGTATATAAATTCATTGTAGGAAAACAGGTATTTACTATATATTTACTTGAGTTTACACACAGCAGTGTTTCCAAAGCATCTGCCGGATTGAACAAGAGGTTTATCATGAAAACATATGAACATAGCAGGACTCTGCAATTAAGATATTCTTTACAATACTAACATAAATATTTTTCCTGACCGACAATGCGCTACACCGAGAGGTGGCTTCAATATGTCACGCAGCTCGGACATGCCGCCACGGCAAATGTCTGTGCACATGTAGTGGTCGAAAACTCATCCAAACTCGTCTCAATGATAGTAATACGAGCATGTCTGCATGGCGTAGTATAATGATCCAGCAATACCAACTTAATCTATCCACTGAGGAGGCTGCTGTTTGATGTCGATTACTTATCTTTGCGTATCTGCGTAATCTTCCACACGTGCATACATAATATTAATCCAGACTGATAAGATACGCCAATTAACAAGCAGCGTGTAGATGAACTGCAAAACATAACGACAAGTATAGATATGAGTTATCTTGTACTGAATTGGACAGAACAATTATGCAGTGCAATCCAATAAGTAGTGACATATTAGTAGCACCATTAATTATAGATTTATTAAATAGGTGAAAATACATTTAAGCTTTAAGTAATTAAAATCTGTAAACAATAAACCATTTAATTGCTAGAGATTTTCTAATGTTTCATAAATAGTTATTCAATATAATCTCTTTTTATCGGTTTGTGAAGTCTATTTTGAAATACACACACTGTATAATATTTAAATAATAAATTTAAAACCTTTTAATTGTTTCATATTAATATTATAATTTGAATAATATTGATCTCTGTTCATGTTGATCTACATGACACTTCAATATAATCCCCTATCATGCCATTACAGTTTAACTGTAAAATTTCATTAATTATATAACTAGGCGGGTTATAAAGTATACCAAATGTATAATTTACTGTATATATTATCTAGAATTTTTGGTTTTCTTCAAATCTTTTATCACCCAATATAATATGTTCTATGGTCTGCTGCTAATGAGAGACCTAGCATACAGCGTCCAGCCTTGTTTATGTATACTGATTATTATTGTCAGGATTAATTTGATGGTTGTGTTGGTATGTTTCTATATCGTAGTAAAATGTATGTGTTTTTTGTCTCCTTACCATTATCATCTTTATTTCAAGGGGCTTCATATAGCAATCATGCGTACCATTATCGGGATTATCTGCTTCATAATAAACAATGCAATGTATTTTTTCACATTCATGTCGAGTTTGAAGTTGTGCATCAGGTGTTACTAATGTATCACACAGTTTACAAATATAGATTTTATTGCACATTTTCATATGGTTTTCTAAACAAGCAGCATTGTAAAAGTTACGATTACAATCATTACAGTACAGTAATTGTTCACCATCAACAAGTTAACCCACACAATTATACTTCATACATTGTTTACAATTATAAAGCTCGCATTCACGTTCATGATGATGCACCATATTATCCACAAAGAGGTAACATTTCGGGCAAAAAATATCACCTCTGATATTTTTGCGTTTAAGCCCTTGTAAAGTTAACGATATTATACCAGTAAGTACATAGAAATAAGGTTCGTTTGTTCTATCAAAACGTAAAACATATAAAGGCATATCTGTCATTTTCCGTAGGTCTATGTACCACACTGAATCCTTTTTTCCCTTCATTACTTTATACAAAGATTCTGCATCTAATGTTCTCTCTATGACTGCGAATTTATCGGAAGTTAATGGGTCAGCATATTCTAATCCACACTGAGTAGCTATTCTCTTCCCCTCACATATCAATGCATTAGACTTGGTATTACATGATATTTTCTTTTCGTTATACATTTGACCCATAGCTATAGCTTTAAATCCACAACCTACAGCATCAGGGATTTTAGTAGCTATTGTTTTTTTATTCTTTGTCGTTTCAATGCAAATAAATGACTTCTATTCAGATCTCTGACACCTTTAAATTTTACACCTGTAGGAATAATTATGCCATTCCTAAGATAAATAACGACTTGATTCACTAATAAAGTCAGAAACGTAAGGATCCGTCCAAATCTTGGAAACAGCCTCGATCTCTCACGATAATCGGGCAGTCGTTGTAGTTTATTTCCGAAATGGATGTTTACATCATGAAACTGGCTTTGAGCCCCGTCGTTAATAGTAAGTTGAAACGGACCTCATATTCTAAGAGTTATTCATCCCAGATGTGTATAATATCTATAAGACAACCATAAATGTATGCTATACTCTAACGCTCATAAAACACCACTCTACGTATATATATATATATATATATATATACAATAATACATATTATATATATTATATATATATATATAATATTATAAAGATATATATTATAATAATGATATATAACTATAAATATATATAACGTATATATATATAATATATATAATATGACTATATATAATAATATATATATTAATAAACTAATATATAACATATATATATTATATATATATTACTATACTATATATATAATTTATAATATATATATAAAAATATTAATATATATATATATAGATATTATATCTATAATATATTAATAGATTATTATATATATATTATATTTATTAATATCAGTATAAGATCTATTGAAAAGATTAGAAAGAATAGTTAAGAAAAATAATTTAATTTCAAGTTTAAATAAATATAGGTTTTCATAATGGCTCATCAAATTGGTCACCCTGCTTCAGAGAAAAGTACATAGTGTAATAAACTAACAAAAAATAAAAATATTTATGTTAATTTACATTACAAATTGATAATTAAATTTTTTAAAAAATTGTGTGGTGCTCAGAATATTTTTTGTTGTGTTTTTCATCGTTTTGTTTATTGAATATTGAACAAAACCAATAATTTTTTGTAGATTTTGTACATGTAAAATAGTGTCATTTGGTTAATGTAATGGAATGATTCTAGTAAGCGACGGAGTCAAGGAAGCAAATTGATCTCGTGTAGAAGGTCTGTGTTGATAAAGCGCGTGTAAGCTCATGTTTCACCAAGTAAGGGAGTTAAAAATCTGCAGGGAATTTTGTAAAAACACTGGAGAGTTCGCTTGAGGGTGGTTGATAAAGTGTTTGGTTAAGGTTTTAAAGGGAAGATAATCAGACACTCCATCGCTCTAAGTCTATATATAATTCCATTTAACATCTAACCACAATGACTACCTATGTTACCATTACAAAATCTAAAAAAAAAAACTAATTCATATTTTAATATATAATCAATTCAATAATTTTCAATAAACAAAAAGGGGATTATAAACATAGACACAATACAAAATAATATCCTGAGCATAAACACTAATTTTAAAAAAAATTAAAATATCAATCTTAAAATATTACATAACTAACATAATTTTTTACTTTTCATGTTAGTTATAATATAGTCTTGAAGGAGGTTGACTGACTTTGCAAAAGATATAAATTATTTACTTGTAAATTAAATTTTATCTTAAACTGATCCTTCTAATAGTATCAGAAGGCCCTCCTATTGATAAATATTTACTCTAGCGATCATTGCTTAAAAATTATATACTATATATTATATATATATTATATATATAATATATATATAATATATATATATATATATAGTATATATATATATTAATATAAATATTATTTAATATAAATATAGGTATATAAAATATAACTGTAATAAATGTTTAGTAAGATATTTATATAATATATATATTTATATATATATATATTAATATATATATATATAATGAATATATATATTATATTAATATATTATTATTATATATGTATATAACTAATATTTATATATATATATAAATATATAAGTATAATATATAATATATATATATATAAATATATATATTAATATAATATATAGTCCTAATATTTATATAGTATAATATATAATTATATATATATAGTATAATATATATTAATATATATTATATATATAGTATATATATAATTTTATATAATATATTATTAGTAATATATATATATAATCATATATATATATATAAATCTTTATATATATATATAATATATATATATTCGTGAATATATAAATATGTGTTGGCCATTTTAATTTGACGAGCAAATGCATCACCAGAGCCCTCCACATAGAAATCTTTATTCAAAATTCTCTAAAATTCTACATTACTTTATGATCTTCAGTAACAACTAATATCTCAATAATAAAAATAAATATAACAAATATTTATTAAAAAATTTATATAGAACAATATCTTTAGAGATACAAAAATAAATTTACATTTAACATAAAATAGTTATCACAAATATATCTTACATAACTACACAATATTTTAAACTAATTAATATTTGGAAACTTAATGTTTTGTATAGACATTATTTAACACAATTTCTATTATAATCTTGAATAAGCACACATAAAAATGTTATTAACTTTATATTTGTTAAATAAATTAAAATTATTATGTATTTTAGTTTTCACCTGAAGAGGGAAATAGGTTAATTCCGAAACGTTGATGAATTTTTGAATAAAGAATTTTATGTGGAGGGCTCTGGTGTTGCTTTTCTAAATTATAATATATGATATTAATATATATATTATAATATAACTATATAATTATAGTTAATATATATATAATATAGTATATATATATATAATTTACTCTATAACTTATATTATATATATATATATATATATATATATATATATTATATATAATATTATATGAAATATATATATATAAGATAAATAATGGGGAAAACAACATAAGAAAAAAAACAATTTAAATATAATCTTAACATAAATGTTTTAAATCAGTTTACATATAAATAAATATACAATCGTATAAATTATATAATATATATATATATATATATATATATATATATATTATATAATATATATATATATATATATATATATTATTATAAATATTTTTATATATAAATATTGTAATATAGAAAATAGAAATACTTAAAATAAATTATAATATATTATATATTATAATAATATACTATAAAACATAATGGAACGTGATCTTTTAATAGGAATTTAACAGACATGGTCACCGATTGTACTGTTCCAACTTAAATCCTGTTGTGATATAGTATAAATATCTTAAGCGATATTTTCAAAGGTTGATCTTTGTAGCCAGGAAATTTCTTCTCTTTTTCATAATGAAAAGTGAATTTTTCAAGATTAAGAACTTCGATAACAGAGGTCTCCTGTGATTCGAATATATTGTTCTCATCATATATCCTGTAGAGTATACCAAGCGATAGGTTAACAAGTTCGTCTAGCATATCGACTTCTACTAATCGTTTTGATATTTCTTCATGCGTCTTGATAAATGCTATAATATCTTCTTTACCTGATACATTTATACCAAAGGAGTTGGGTCGGAATATACCACTTGAATTTGGCCTCCACCAACTACGTAAATCAGTGGATTATATGTTGTTATGAAGAGAAAATACAAGAGTTAATCTTTTAGTGTCATCATCGTTACCGCCCTTGATTGCAACTCCCCATGAAATTGTCACAGATGAAGAAACATACTTCTCGTTTACCCAGTTATTAACTTCGTCAAACACTCGACTTAATTCTTCACAGGAAAGAAATAAGAGTCTGTTACAGGTGTAAGATGAATCGGAGCATTCAAAGTAACGTTCCCCACTAGTTTTGCGTCGAAAAGTTAAATTTACAATATCTTTTGGATGTGATATCTTCCAAGTTACAATATCGCTTACGAATTTATTGTTTACAAGCGAAACTATCTTGATGGTGGAAAGTCAGACGTACAACTAATGAAGAGCACCCACGGCCTCTGTTTTAAGAACGCTGTAAGCCTCTTACTCGATGACGAAAGATGATGTAAAACCCGGTTTATACAACGCTAACCCTAATCTGTAACCCTAACAAGAAGGGGGCGGGGTTTATGCGTATTGCGTAATGTTACGTTTTCTTAACCCTAATGAATCATATTTGTAATATAACCTTAGGTCTACATTTTTAACCATTCTCGACTTACACTTATCTTTTTTCGTAATTTCTTTGCACTGGGATAAGGTTGTTTGTTATTTCGTTTTCTGAATAATCCTAAAGAAGAGGGTGTTGATATCGCAACAGGTGAAGAGCCTGAAGCTATAGCCCAAGGTGTAGAATACACGTTTTCCACATAGTCATCGACCTACATTAAATTAAACATTTTTGAAAATTAGAGTTTCTAATTTTGTTTTATTATATTCCATCCTATAACAGGATTTCTTTTCCAATTGCGAACAAGATCGGAAACCAAGTCTACGATATTTGATCCTATGATAGGGCTACCATCTATCACAATCTGACCTGTTGCGTCCCAATTAGTTTGCCCTTTTAATGTATTATATAACGCTATACTTTTATTTTTATCGAAGGTGGCAGACTGGTTTCTAAAATAGATTTGAAGTCCTTATTAGCTTCAACTTCTTCAAGCTCATTCGCTGAACTTGCTGTAATATCATTGGTATATTTTTCTTTCAATTCTATTAATTTTTGTAATATCTCATGATATTTGACCCTTTTATCATGAATGTTGTTCATATGTGAATTTAAAATTTGAGTGAGTTCACTTTCGATACTCGACAATTGCGCCAATTTAGGATCATATAAAGTAGTAGGTTGAGTTTGTTATTGATGTTGTTGTCGTTGGTGTTGCTGTTGTTGTTGTTGTTGTTTGTGTTGTTTTTGCTGATATGTATTGTTATTCATTTTTTCATAATCAGAGAAGGGTATAATTGCAACTTTCTTCATTATTAGTTTTGAACAGCTAACAATTTGGATAGAACAGGTCCCACAATGGAAAATAATAAAGGGAGGAATACCCCTCCTTTCAAAGTAATTTTTATTTAAAATCTTCTTTAATTTTACGTGAGTTTCTAATGATGTACCACTGTTACTACTTTGTTCTGATTTCTTTTATGGAGTACGTTATTATTTATAGATTAAGCACACCTCGCATATACATCGAGCGAAAGCGACTTTGTAGATGTTTGGATTTTCATCTATTATTTCCTGTAATTTTTTTATAAGGTAAAATTTATAGCTTGCTCATTTTTATTCAGGGATGTAGACAATTTCAGTTTCTGTGGGTAGGATGTTTGTACGTAACAAGACCCTATATGTGTTCTTAGGATGAAGATCGCATACTAAATAACCATGAGGACGATTAACTTTTATATACCTTAAGAAACTGTTTTTCTTTGCATAGGAACATGGGAGCTAATCACTAAACTGGCTTACATCTCTTCTTGTCCAACAATATTAATACTGTGTTTAAGACACGTCTTTCATATACCTTATTCTGATGGAAGAGTTCTGAGTTATAAAAAACACCGAGACGTTTAAATGATGAGATTAAACAGTGGAAGCTTCAGCTATATCTTCAATCAGTTTGATGCATCGAGATCATCGAAGGATGAACTTTATGACCTCGAATAGTTTCCACGTTTTTGACATCATATACACTTATTGAAACTGAATTATTTATTAACTCATTAAATTTTTCCTTGATAAACATTACAAGACATAAATTTAATAGGGTATAACTACGAATAGATAGGAATTTAAGCACTGTTAATAAAGCGAGGTGTTACCGCACCCTGTAGATCAATACGAGAGATGTACATGGACGGATATTGAACTTTTGGAACATGTCATCCTGATGTACGTTGTCTGTTAACGAAAGCATATAAATATACACACTGTCTATCTACAACCATTAACATAATGCCAACTAAGGGGGGAGCTATTATGATTGCGTAAATTGTTTTTAACGAAGATATATTTATAGCGATCATTGGAGGTGAGGTCGTTAAGACGAGAGACCGAACTTGGAGTATCTTGGTGAATGTTTAGAAGCGGTATGTTCCCGATAAAATGATAATATAATAATATAATAAAATAATAATAGATGAATATAATAATAATAAAATAATAATATAATAAAATAATAAAATAATAATAATAATAATTAATAATAATAATAATAATATTACAATAATAATAATAAAAATATATCATTATAATAATAATAATAATAATAATAGATCATAATAATAATAATAATTAATATAAATACTAATCAATAATAAATAATAATAATAAAATGATACTACTACTACTACATGAACCATATAAAAATTAATAATAAGTAATAAAATATAATAATATAATAATAAAATATAAATAAAAATAAATATAATAATATATAATAGAATAATAATAATAAATAAAATAATAATCATCGCGACAATCCGAACCACCTAATTTGATTGAGAAGCTTTAGGCCCTAACGACTCGCTGTCTTTGGACGCGACAAAAGGACGTAGCGAACATATTTCACCCTACGCTACTAGGGAGGTACCCTGTAGTAATAGTAGAGACTTGAAAACTCGCGTGTGATCATTAACACATCATGACCGACATAACAAGGTTTCAAGACGATAGTCATAGCTTTGAAGAATCGCTGTGACATCTCGGATGCTGCCATAACTACTTTATATATATATATATATTAATATATATATATATATAATATATTAGGTACTTATATATATAACTATTATATATCAATACTATTAATATAATAATATATTTATATATACGTATATATATATATATATATAAAATATATATATGAATAATAAATTAATATATTAAATATATATATAGTAATATATATATATCATATAATATATTATATATATAATATATATCAATATATATTATATAATATATACTATAGTATATAATATATATAATCAATATTATAAATAATATTATATATTATATATATGGCCCCGGCCAATCGACCAACCCGAACCGGCAACCCGGCACAACCGCCGGCACCCCGGCCATTTTAGCACCCCAGTCCCGGCCAAAAATCAGGAAAACCGGGGTTTTCTACCTTCTACCGGGGTTAACTGTAATTTACACTAAATTAGAGGGTTAAATCAAACCAAATAAAAAATATATATTTTAAGTTCCATACTCTTTTGTTATAAATTGTTGCAAAATATATAAACATACCTAAATAATCAATTTTTGGTATTTAACTATGATTCAATTAAAATTGAGGCAAGTTAAATTTTTTCCGAGTTTTTAACATAAAAATGTTCGAAATTTGATATATCAAGCGAATTCGGAAAAGGAAAAAATTCACATTGTTAAAATAATTTAATGTATTTAATTTACTTAAAGTAAATATCTTCAAGAAAAATATTTTCCGAAATCTCATTTCAAAGTTATTTAATTCAATATATATATATATATATATGATATAATAAATGATATATAATATATTATATAATAAATATTATTAATATATATATATTATATAATATATATATATATATAGATAATATTAATAATATAAATATATAATATATATATATAACTATAATATAGATATATATGTATATTTATATATAGAATAAATATTAATACTAAATATATATATATATATTAATAAGTATATATATATATACATACTAGTATAAATATATCATATATAATATATCATATTATAATATATATATTATACTATTATTATAAATATATATACATATATATATATACTTATTATAATATATATATATATAAATAATATATATCATATATATAATATTACATATATATGTATAATATATATATTAGGTATTTATAGTAGTAATATATATCATAGTAATATTAATTATCTATAAATATATATATATATATAATATAAAATATAATTATAAATTATATATATATTAGATAATATAATATATATAGTATATATATATATATTATATATATATATTATAATACATAATATTATATAATATATATATTTATATATTATATATATTAATATATATATATAATAAATAATATATTATATATATATATAATATATATTTTTTTTTTTTTTTTTTTTTTTTTTTACATGATACCCCCACTCACGGGCAATGCCTTTTCAAAAGGAGGGGGCAAAATAAATAAATAAAATAATAAAAAAAATTAGATAAAGAAAACATTAAATAACCTAAAAAAACCCACCCTGTCCTTGCCTAACGCAATTCCATCAGGTGAGCGCAAGACGCGGGATTTAAATAGAGAAGATTGAATATACACATATCATAGAGAGAAGGCCACGTCTGTATTACGAGGGCGAGCAGTTGAGATGAATGCGAAGAGGTAATCTCGTCGCATCTGCCTTTGTATACTAAGAAAAAGATAGGGCAACCGAGTCACGACGCAGAGAAGAGGGTAAGGAGTAGAAGTAGGGACAGTGTTAATAGCTCTAGCCTTGAGCTTCACTTACCAAAAGGAGGGTGGAACGGATCCACCCCAAATGTGGGAATAGTATTCCATACAGGGACGAAAAAGACCTTTATATAACTGGACACTGAGCAGAAGAAAAAAAATCACGCAATCTTAACAGAATTCTCAGCTTTTTTGAGGCCATTTTAGTAACCGATGTGATGTGAGGTCCTCCCAAGATCAATTCACTATTTTTTGTTTAGTCCTAGAAATGTTAGTTGTTTGGGTAGGACATTAAAGACCGCAAAGGTAATAGAAGTTGGAGAGGACTAAATTTTAGAGAAGGAGATATGAAGAAGTGTGAGTTCGCACCGTGAAATACTTTAAGTCTTTGGTAACCCCACTGAGAAATGCCGACCAAATCGGCAAGAATTGAATCAATAAGCTGTAGACGAGAGGCAATCTATATACATACGAGGGAGCACAATTAAAATGAGTGGAGGATGGAGAACTGACTCAGCAGCATAAGAATGAACAGAGTAGAAGTGCAGCTAGAATGAAGATGTTGAGAAAAGAAGGAATAGAGTTGATAAAACAGAACCTTGGAGAACACCACAATTAATAGAATAGGAGGGAAGAGGTTCTCATCACGAGTAGCTGAATGAACGAATCGAAAGAAAACTGTAGAACAAGATAGCAAAAGCGAGAAGGAGGAACACCAAGGATAGGTAGCTTTAGAGGTAGCATACGCATGTCATACCCGTAAAAGATTTTAGATATGTCAAGCGCTACAAACAAGACTTCCCAGCTCCTTGAAGGCTAGAAACATAGGAATCAGTGGAATAGGAAAGGACTATCACCTAGTTGATCTCGAACGTGAAAGCATACTGACGATATGAAAGAAGGGAAGAGATCCTATGTGACGAGGAATGAAGAGTTAAGGAGAGAAGATTTTTAGATAGTAATACACTATACAAGGTTATAAGGAATATGGTGAATAGTTAGAAGGATCAGAGGGGATACCTTTTTTTTGGATTGGCTGAATAAAGCAAGCTTCCAGCATTGAGAAAATGTTAGTATTCGAAGCTAGGGGATTTTAGTTAACGACGGACAGGCGCCATGCTCAGGAACACACTCTTCAAAACACGAGTGGAATGCCATCTGGCCACTGGCTTCGGACGTTCATAGATGTGAGATCTATGTTCTCGATCATGATTAATGAAGTAGAGACATTGGAGCACTGATAGGGGAATGGACAGGAGAGGGGAGCCGAACGCCATGTGGAATTAACGATGAAAAAAAAGACCAAACAGTTACCTTTCAGAAGGAGTGTTAGCAATAGCAAACCGTCAGAACGGATAAGAGGGGGAAAGGCAGCTTACTAGGAAGTTTATTTGAGATGTTTTGAAAGGCAGAATTTTATCAGAAAGAGATCAAGAGGCAGCACACTTCTTTTAGTGAAAGAATCTTGCCAGTCGAATAATATCCCTGCAATGGTCCGGGCAGAGAGAAAATTAGTTTAGAGTAATAGGAGAACAAGAGCTCTTCCAAGCCTATAGGAACGCAAATGTCAACGCTTTGACCTTGGATAGGCACGAGAACAAGATGCCATAGCGAAATCCATGTATTGATGGGTGAAAATGATATGAAGATGGGATTAACGCTGTTTCATCATCTGTTTATCATTATAATGGCCCTACCTTTTCAGCAGAGCAGAGGCGTTCTCGCGTGTGACAAAAACTGCAAAATTTCATCCAGCGATATTTGCCAAAAAGAACGGACGTAATCGCACTCCCATTAAGCCGATAAAGTGCAGAAGTTCGCTTAGGAGGCAGGGCGGAGCGCTGGAAATGAAGTGTTTAAACTTTAGAGCACAGGATTGGGCGAATTGCCGATAGTAGGGAAAATGGTGTTTTGTAGCGGAGAAAGGAGAAGTTGGTAAGCTAAATAGAGTGATTAAGAATTTGGTCGGACGATCTGGGATGTGTGTAGGTTCTTACATCAACTTTAAATCATATATATAATTTAAAATATACATATATAGTATTAATAAAGCATATGTTGAATATATGATTATCATGTATAACGATAGTAATCGAGATTACGCATTTAAGGAATTGATAATCTAAATTATAGTAGTAATATGTAATTGAGCTGGTTAGCGAAAGTATAAGATAAGTATATATAAATGATCATTAATAATATGTAATATTAATATATATATAGAGTATTAATATATATGAATATATATATATATATATATATTATATTAAATATATTAGATATATATATATATATATATATATATATATATATATATTATAAATAATATATAAGTAATATATTACTTTAGAGAGGAAGCCCCTGGATTCTTTTTTAGTATTTAGCTTTACTGTCACTTCATTTTATTACTAAATGTACACAAATTAAACATTGTTAAGACACTTTTGTTTAAGAAAAAATTTTAACAAGGAAAGGCTAATTTTTGTCCGACAACGCGAGAACTTTCAGCTAAGGGACTGGATCTTTCTTGATCTTCTATCAGTTCAAGTGTGTTTCAGTTGGTCTGCTTTTATCTTCATGGTGTTAGGAGAATATTTTTGATGTTTTCAGGATATTTCATTTGTATAAAACTATCAGTTAACTTCACGGGATCCATTATTGTAGTTGTTACTATTATATAAATGCAAAAGGATTCCAGATTGTTGCGATGTGTTATCGTTCTGATCATCTTATGTTGATATGAGAGGGCCTGGTGTACGCCTATACCTGTGTTAAGTGAATTTATGCTGTTCTGCGTGCAGGCCATTGGTAATGTTGCTTTTTTCTGCAAATCTATGGTTTCATCATATATTATGTTTGTTATTGCAATATATGCAGGGACGAGATATACGCTTTGCGGGGGAATTTCTTTTTCGTTTTTGGGGGTTTTGAGAATGTCTTTATAAGGTGAAGTTATTTTGATGGAGATGAGGGTAATCTTTTTTTGGTAATATTGTTTAACGATATATGTAATTTGCGAATTGTAAAAAGGGTGTTGCTTTTTTTCGGGGAAAAGGTGTATAGTTTCTCTTTTTTGCTTTGTTAAATGCTTTTGTGTGAAAATTCAGGATAGTAAACGTATTTGAACGTATTCGTGGATTGTATTGTAAGTTATCTTAGTGCTAGATAGAGGGGCACACCATAACGAAAGAACACGATAAAAGTAGATGAAGAACAACTAATTGTGTTTGGGGAATGATTAGATAGCCAATGTATATGTAGTTTGGTGGCGAATGTTGTTTTTCTATTAATAGATAAATTGCAGTGATGTTATACCATGTATTAAGGATAAAGAAAGGGATATAGTTGTTGCAGCATTTCTATCGTAATACTGAGCGAAGGATGAGATAAAGTAAAGTATAGTTTAGCATATTAGGTTGTGTGTGAGGAGAGGGAACAAAATGTCATCTACATATCTTAGATCCTCAACTATGTTTAAATAAGGGGGTGTGGTCAAATAGATAAATGTTAGTTCATATGATATGTTTACTGAGTTAATGAAGACCGTGGGATCATATCAGGCCGAAGTTGGTTGAATTTGTGATGTAAAATGAAAAAAGTTAATGTAGATGAAGACAAGTGAAGGAAAAGTAAAGATAGGAAAAGGAGGCTTCTAGCAAAGAATAAATACATCCACAAATACTTTCAAATATACTAAAGACTACAAATCGTTACATCACAAAAGCATTTAACAAAGCAAAAAGAGGTACTATAGCCCTTTCCCAACAAATGGTACCACGTCTTTACAATTCTCAATTACCATTATATTCGTTAAAAACAAATATTACCAAAAACATTTACCCTCATTCAATCAAATAAATCCCTAAAAAATTCTCTCAAACCCCCAACGCAAAGACAATTCCCAAGCTGTATATATCAATCTCCTGCAATACTCAATAAAACATATATGGTGAACATAGATTGCAAAGAAGAAAAATCATACATCAGATGGACTGGACAAGAACAGCATTACTCAGCTTTAAAACTCATAGGCGATATCCAGGTCACTCCTCTGCAATATCAACAATATAAAGATGATCAGAAATATTCACACGAACCATCGCAAAATCATGGAACCCTTTTGCATTTATAATAGTAACAACTACAATATTAGCACCGGTGAAGTAAGTAGATTTACAAAATGAATATCTGAAACATCAAAAGTATGTCAACTAACACCTGAAGAAAACTAGCAGAATGCCAACTGAAACACATGAACTGATAGAAATTAGAAAGAATCCAGTCCATTAGCACTAAGAGGCTCTCCGTGTCGGGACAAAAATTATCTTCCTTTTTCGAATTTTATTCATTAAAAAAAGTGTCTTTATCATATGTTTTTTAAATTATTGTGTAATTAGTATATAACAATTGTAAATGTTGGACAGTAAAATGCATTAAATAAACTAAACAATAATGAATCTCAAGGAGCTCCTCTAAATTATCATTATATTACATACGACAAAGTAGATATTTACTCTTAAACTGTATAATATTTATTATATAAAATATATATTATTAATATATGAATATATATAATATATAATTAGATATATATATATATAATATATATACTATATTATTATAATATTAATTATTATATATTTTATTTAATATAAAATTTTATAATATTATATATAATTATATTATATATATATAATATATATTATATATATAGCTATGTATATATATATATATATATATATTATATATTACTATATATTATATTATATATATATTATAATTATATATATATATATAATATATATATATATATATATATATATTATATATATATTATATATAAATATATATATTGATATAGTTATTATATAATATATACTATAATTTATATGTATATATATACTATATATGTATAGTATATTAATATATTATTAATAGTATAATTATATATATATATATAATAATATAGCATAATATAGTACTATTATTATTATATATATAAATATATATTTAATACAACTATATTCACTCTAGAAAATCATATATGTTCTAACAATTCTTTTGAATTTTATTTCATGAATTAATAAAATGTATTCTTTTTATAATTAAATTATTATTAATTGAAGATTATATTTAATTTCATCCTCATTTTAAAACTTTCATGTTTTGACTATACATTCTATTTATGCTAATCCCGCCGGCCGGCCCCGGCCGCCGGCAAAATTCTCGCCGGTCGGTCCTAATCATATATATATATAGATATATAATATATATATATATATATATATATATATCAATATCTATATATATAATATGACATAATTATAGATTATATAATATTTTATATAATATATTATATATATATATATATTATGTATATATATATATATATATATATATACTTATATAATATATTCAGTTAATTATATTATATATATAACTATATCGTATATTATATATATACTAATATATAGTATATAATATATATATTATGTATAGTATATAATATATATAATTATATATTATATATTATAATATATTATATATGATATATATATATATCTCATATAATATATATTATATATATATATATATATATATATATATATATATATATAATATAAAAAAAAAAAAAAAATATAATATACTATATATATTATATTCTGATATATATATATAGTAGATATATACCTATATTAATTAATATAGATATATATATATATATAAATATTATTATATAATAAATAATTATATATATATATTTATATATTTATATTAATATATACTATATATATATATATATATATATATATATTATAATTCATATATATATATATAATTATATATAATAATCTATATATATATATATATATATATTATATATATATAATATATATATTATATAATATATTATATATATATATATATATATATTATATATAACGTATATATATGTGTATATATAGATATATAATATATACTTACTATATATATATAATATACTATATATATATATAGCTATATAATACGTATATATATACTATATACTTTATATATATTTCTATATATATATATATATACTATATATATATAATATATATATATTATTATATATATATATATCTAATATTATATATATATATATATTATAAAATCTATATATATATATATATTATATATAAATATATACTATATCTATATATAGTTTTATATATCTATATAATTAATATATAATATATCTATATATATACAGTATACTATATATATATAATTATATATGTATATATATAATATATATTTATATATTATATATATATATATAATATTTATTTATTTATATAATATATATATAATATATATAATAAACATATATATATATATCTAGATATAGTATATATATATATATATATATATATATTATACTATTACTAGCTATTATAGATGTTGACTCAGGAAGAAAACAGTAAAAATGTAAGTCCTTATAATATTATAAACATCACAATAGTGTATTTTTAACCAATAATACTGTAATTTAAATTAATATTTACAAAATAAAAAGAAATTGACATATATTTTTTTGTGCTTCAACACGATAGTCTTATAGAAAATGAGTTTCTTAGGCCCGTTAGCTATCTAATTTAAAACTAGACTGCGAATTTGAAAACTTGTGTAGGCAGATAATTGGAGAAAACCTTGAAATATCGAAATATCATTATTTGAATATTTTTATATATTTGTTTTGATCCGGGGTGGGGCCTTCGCCCCCCCCCCTCTCTATATCCCCCCGTCGCCCGCAGAGCGGGTGCCCGTCGCAAGCCTTCGCGGGTCCGGGGGAGTTTTTTTTAAATAAAAATACCAAAATTTAATAAAATCGAAATCAAATAATAAAAATGAAGGAACTTAGAAAAAGTTAACCTATTAATAATAAAATAATTAATAATATAATAATAATAATAATATAGATAATATAATAATAATATATATAATAAAATAATTTATAATACAATGGTTAATCTATAAAAGTAAAATTTTGTTACTTTTTTAAAAATTAAATGCAAATAACTGCAATCAGAAGTAATAGAATGCAGCAATAAATAAAGCGTAAATTCTTGTTTTCTTATTGAAAATTTTCGCCCGTATAAACGAGTCAAATCTTATAAATGTCCCATAATCTATATAATATACATATAAATATATATATATATATATAATATGCTAATATATATAATATATAGATATTATTATATATATATATATTTATATATATAATAAAATAATATAATATTATAATATATATATATAATATATATATAAGTGTAGGGCGGCGATTCCGGAGGTAAAATTTTTTTACCTGCGCCTGACCTTGTTTGACCGCGGACCTTTTTTTGACCTTGACTTTTTTGGCCTTACATTTTTGGCTGACCTTTTTGGCCTGCTCTTTGTGAGAACGCCACATTTTCCGGCCAAACCTTCTTGTATTCCAGGGTGCATATTTTGGCACCGAATTTTTTTGGGCAACCTAATTATTGCACCCAATTTGAAGAAGGGTTGCGCCAAACGGTTGCGTCCGCAACCGTTGTACCGTGTCCCACACTATTTGTTTCGATCATCCTTTGGTCTTCCATGGTCGATTTTGGCCCACCTAATTTGGTCCCCTTTAGGGGCTTAGCCCCTTTTTTGATGTTTTGCTAGCCTAACTGGCCTACACCCAGCCTCAATAGTACACCCCAGCTACACTAGTGCTACATACACCTAGCTACACCTACCCTAGCTCACCAGCCTTCACTCAGCGTACACCTACACCTAGCCTCCACCCACCTTCACCCTAGCCTACAACTACACCTAGCATCCACTCCACCTTCCACCTAGCGTAACACTGACACTTAGCTTCACACAGCCTACACTAAGCTGTTACAAATACACTAGCTTCACCAACCTTGATCAGCCATGTCCCTGCCACCTTTACCTTGGATAGGTATCTGTGCTACATGAGCATGTAGGTTATCAGATCTGTTTGGATTTGTCCTAACTTATTTCTCCATTTGCGGTCGCACACACACACACACCTTACAATTATACCACTTACACACACGTACACTTATACACACATTCACTATGAATCTTATACTGGTTTTCAACACATACATATAACACTAACTTTGGTCTTCCATGGTCAATTTTGGCCCACCTAATTTTTGGCATCCCCTAATTTTTCGGCAGCCCTATTTTCGGCCAAACCCTTCATGGGGTAAATTTGGAGAACAAAGTTTTTTCGGTAACCTTTGTATTCAGGTAAATTTGGCCTTTGTAGCTTTTTTGACCTTAGCCTTTTAAACCTGTGACTTTTTTGATGGCTCAAACTGTTATGGCACTCGCATTTTGATGCCTCAACTTTGATGATCGTCATCTTTGTCAGTTAAACTTTGATGGTGCCTATATGCTGGTGGTTCAGATTTGATGGCTCAGATTTATTGATGGTTTCAACTTTGTGGTTCAATACGTTGGAGTCTCTAGGAGTGGTTGCATTAGTGGTTTCTATGATATTGAGATGGTGCGTAGTGCAAGTGATGCCAATATAGTGCCATTGGATGCTAAGTGAGTTAATTGAGTGCCAAGTGAAGTGCCACAAATAGTGTCAGTGAGTGCAATATACGTGCAACTGAGTGGCCTTTTATTCAAGACTTTTTCTAGGCCTCCTGAGCTCAGAATAGCATAATACTGGGTGTCCTACCCTTGGTTATAAGGTATGAGAAATCGATTGGTGTATACTAGAAGGTGCTAGGATGCTTCTATGAGTTAGTCTTTTTCTATCACTTATAGTATATATATATATATACTATATATAATATATATATATTAGTATATATAATAATATATATATATAATTATATATATATATATATATAATATATATTATATATATAAAAATACTATATATATAAATATATTATATATATTATAATATAATACTTACCCGACTATGATCACTATCTACACAATACACAGCACTATACATACAGTTACTAGTCACTTATAGCACACATAACACTATGACTTATAGAAACATTCCACTATGTCACTTTATAAACACATACATATGACACTTACACGTAGCCATAACACTACACTTCACAGCTCACATAAGACAACTTATATTGCCATCTTAACTTTACATGCACATGACGATTACTAAGCGTTACACACCTGAAGACACTGTAACTAGAGAATGTATACACTTACACTCACACATCGATATTTTGGATGCCTCAACTTGATGCCATCGCATTGATGCCTCAACTCTTTATGGATTGATCCGAGCATTGATACATTCCTAACCTTTCTAGCCTTTTCTACCTGTACATGAGGAACAGAGCTAATATTGTGTCTGGTTCTTTTCTCTGTTCCCTAGATCATAGGCTAACACAGGACGCAGCATGATCCAGCGTGAAGGCCACGACCCGCCCCGCAGGGTGCGTCTCGCGCTTCCCCACCCGCCGCGGGCCCGCAGGCGCAATATTCGCGCGCGACCGCCGCGTGCGGCCGCAGGCGCAATATCCCGCGCCGAGTGAGCCCGCAGGCGAATATTTCGGCTTTCCCGCCCGGCGTGGCCGCAGGGCCAATATTCCCGAGAAATGAAAATATAATCTATGAGTCTATTTCATCCTTTATTTCTACTCTAAACATTTTATTAAAACATTTTATGATCTTAAAACTGTAACTCATTACAGACTATCATTATTATTTAACCATATTCATAGTTGTGATATCAAGGTAAACTATTCAAATATACTATGAAAATATTTTCCGACCGCGTAGTAATTTTACGCCGGCGGTTCATGCGCTGTTCCGCACCGGGGGGTCGCGCTGCGGGGCTCTTGCTGTTTTGCTTCCGTGATTCCTATTAAAATCTAGATGAATAATTATATCTTATCTAGTGAAATATAATTAATTCCTCAATGTAAGTATTTATTATAAATAATATTACACTTAGTAAAATAAAACACTTTAATACAATCAGATAACTTGGCACAGCTAACAGTAAAAGACTATGAAATTTAAAATGATTTGGGTCTAAAATACAAAACCACCTGCTCAAATACAAGTTAAAGAACAAAGTAATTTTCATCCAATCACAGGTAGGCTCAGGGATATGAAAAAAAACTGTTCCAACCTTAAAGCAAAGGCGTAAAATATTCCTCGACCAATCAGCATGCGCGGTCATATAGAGGAATAAGGATTACTCTCCATCAACAAGAAAGGAAAGCATTCCCTTCTTACCTGCTTAAAGGATTCTAACGATCAGCTGAATTGTTCAAGTTTGAAATATATTCTAAAATAATCAATAAAATGATTCTTGTCTATACTGAATTACCTTTTGACTGGTATAAAAAAAAATAAAAAAAAAAAACATAGGCTTAAATCAGCCCCGGATACAAAACGGCTTATCCTCAGAATTAGCCTAAATTGGCCTAACGTATGTATGCACACATTTTACAGAAAGGTAGTTTGAAATATATTTTTGACTGGTAGTAGGCCTAAATCGCTCCGGGGTACAACAAAGGATTCATCTAATTAGCCTAAGTAATTATTCAACACATTACAGGAACGAGGTCAGTTCGTATGTAGGGAGTGGTGTTGTTGTGTTTTCTCTGCTTGGATTGTAATGTATATAGATAAAATAATAATAATAAAAAATACGAATTATTTAAAAACTTTGAAATATGTTTAGTTAACATTGAATGAATAATATTAAAATAAAGTGAATAATTGTTATTTTAATAAAGAACCTAGAATGATTTTAATAAAATACATGTATGTTAAAAGAAAAAGAAATTATTTTTTTTATTTTTTACTATCTTATTAATCTAAAGATGATTAAGAGTAAGTCAATTAGCTACAAAAACGTGGCTAGTGGTGTAGATGGGGTCTAGGGGACTTGCCTTACTGATTTACGATTTATTGCTTTAGAGGTACGAAATAAATGTTTTTAATCAAATTTCATAAAATTTTAGTAAAAATTATTTAAACTTGAAGTTATGAAAATTGTATACAACCAAAAAGTTTAACAGTAAAATCAATTCTTAGTTCCAAGATATATTGATTTATGTAATAGATAGTTTTAAGAACTTTGAAATAATTTTAGTTGTAATTGAATGAGTATATAAATGTACGTGTTTAATAAAACATAAAATGTTCAATAAATAATACGTTATGTTTCATACAAAAGAACTTTATTGATATTTTTAAAACGGGTGAGTGGTTGTGTTGTTTGTGTGTGGTGTGTCGTGTGTGTTGTAAGCGTAAGTTGTGAGTATTGGATGTGAGTTAAGTGTATGGATTAGGCATGTGTGTAGTGTGTGTGTGTGTGTGTGTGTTGGTGTGTGGTGTGTTAAATAACATAACAAAGGCATGAAGTATAAACGCTAATAATAATAATAAAATAATAATAAAAATAAATATCATAAAAAGTAAAATAATAAAATAAAATAATAAAAATAAATAAATAAAAATAAAAATAATAATAAAATAAAATAATAAAAATAAAAATATAATAAAAAGATAATAAAAAATAATAAAAATAAAAAGTATTTAAAACACAATAAAAAATAATGTAATAAATAATAGAGTTAAAGCAGTAAAACATATAAGGTTAAAGCAGTAATATACATGTATTAAGCAGTAAAGACATATGAGTTAAGAGCAGTAAGCAGTAAGACAAAGCATACTAGTCCATTTAGTGTTAGGTAAACACCTCATGATTTACGATTTATGTTAAGGTTTATATTTAAATAATATTGAGTAAAGCAGCAAAACATAGGTGTTAAAATAAAACAGTAAACAAAGCATTTATTTGCTTTGGTGTTGGTAACAACTCTATGATTTATCTGATTTACTGCTTGTAAGGTATGTAATGTTAAAGAATATGTGAGTAAAGCAGTAAAACTATGAGTTAAAGCAGTAAAACAGTAAAACAAAGAGACAATGATTTCGCTTTGCGTTAGTCACTCTCTATGATTTAACTGATTAACCTGCATTTAAGGTTGTAATAGTTAATAAATAATAGTTAAAGCAGTAAAACCATATGATTAAGCGGTAAAGCAGTAAAACCAAAGCATACTAGTCCCTTTGGTGTTAGGTAACACCTCTATTCATTTAGGTTTGTTACTGCTTTAAGGTATGTAAATGTTAATAAATATATGAGTTAAAGCAGTAAATACTATATTGAGTTAAAGCAGTAAACGTAGAACAAAAGAACTAGTTCGCATTGGTGTTAGTAACACCTTAGGATACTGATTGTACTGCTTTAAGTCTGTAAAGTATATGGTTTAATAAAATTTCGTACA
>JABUQX010091278.1:0-2500 GCA_015478945.1 Trachelipus rathkii
CAAATGATAGTGGAGTTTATAAATAAATATATTAATCAGAAGTACAAAATTAAATTTGATACAAAAAGGACTTTGGCTATGTGATAAAAGATTTTGAAGCCTACGTGATGAAAAAAATCAAAGAAAGAAAAATAAAATTTTATCTGAAAAGATAAAATCGATAATGAAGAAGAAAATGGATATATCAAATTTTGTTGTTCAAACAGACTTTTACAGATAAGTCCTGTGAAAGAGGTCCCCTGCCAGTGAAAAGAAAAGGAAATTGAGGTATGCAATTTATGCAGGAGGATTTGAATATGTGGGTTCTAGTCCAGGGTAAATAGAAGATACTACTATATATATATATATTTTCAAACACATATTTAATACGATACATATACTGTGATATATATATATATATATATATATATATATATATATATTATATTATATATATATATATATAATTATAAAATAATATATATACTATATATATATATATATATATATATATATATATATATTTGATAATAAGATATATTTTGGTGTTTGTAGAAAACCATGGTAATAAAAAAAAAAAAAAAAACATTTGGTTTTTAAGGAAAAAGTTAAACAATGTTTTTTCTGGGGGGTTTTATGCTATTTTGATGTTTTAATGTGGTTTTTATGTGTTTTAATAGATTTTTAAGGCAAAAATCACTACTGGAACTGTTATACACATGTGCTAACACAGTTAACTTATCCTCTAATAAATTTCTTTAGATTCTTAAAATTTTCAAAATTTTCTTGATAACTCTAAACCTTATAGTAATATTAAAAACAAAAAAAAACAAATAAAAAAAAAAAATAAAAAAATATATATAAAAAATTATTTTATTTTATTTTTTTGGAGGTTTTTTACTTATTGAAATATAAAAAAGTAAGGTTATATTATAATATATAAACTCTATCTTGAAAAAAGGTTTACTCTATTATTTTACCAAAAAAAAAAAAAAAAACGCATACGAAACACAAATTCAAATTAAACTATAATGAAATAACCACTTGTATATTTTTTCTGCCTCTTCTAACTAATAAAGTTCAGGAGACTACATATAAGCCATATATATATATTATATATATAATATAATTATATATATATTATTAATTATATTATATATATTATATATATATATATATATATATATATATATATATATTATTGTCTATATGCATTAAGAGTGGAGAAAGAGTAGCGAGAGAGAGAGAGAAGAGAGAGAGGAGAGCAGAGAGAGAGAGGAGAGAGAGAGAGAGAGAGAGAGAGAGTAGTGAAGAGAGAGAGAGAGAAGAGAGAGAAAGAGAGAGAGAGAGAGAGAGAAAGAGGAGAGAGAGAGAGAGAGAGAGAGAGAGAGAGAGAGCAGAGAGAGAGAAGATGAGAGATAAGAGATTGATTATCAAAAGTCCAAAATCCTGCACTACATACACCGCCAATTATTATCAATTAGATGTACTTTTACTACTAAAAAACATAATATCCTACCCTGCTCTTAGACTCTGTTCCCCCAACCTATTTCTATCGTTGCTCGTAATTACATAGTCAATGCAAGCTTTCCGATCAAATACCTCCCCTCTCACACCATCAGCAGGTCGGAATGAGTTGATGACAAATATGCTTTCATATTTATTATTTGACCCTTCTCACTATTTCTTGACAGAGATTGTACCCAGATGCAAGGAGTCACTGGCAACTTGACATATCAGAGGACTCCAGTCAAATAAGGTAACTTTATATGAAAATGGAGGAGAATTTGCTCTTCAAATTTTTATCCGTAAATTTCACCACTTGCTTTTGAATACTCTATCTCTCTGGACAGGTCGAACTGTGGTCTGCATATCTCATGGAGTTAACAATATTATGCATAAGTGCGGCTTCTGTTACTGCCTGATGATATCTCTTTTTGGCTTTGCCTATTACATCTTGTCTGAATCTGAGATAGGTGGCATCTAAGCTGTATCTAGCTCCATTATTAATATCTTTTCCAAATATAAACATCATCATTAGTTTACAGTCATTCGATACCTCTCTAGCTTGGGTTGATGCGTTGGCCACACTATCTCCACAAATCGAGTTATTAATAATCTTCTTGAAAATGTGGCATCGATGGAGTAGAAAATGAAATCCTCCAATAGCTCGAACACAAGAATCATGGTTTAAAAACATGTTTAAATTTATATATATTATACTATATATATATACTATATACTATAGCTATATACATTATACTACATACTACTAATATATATAATCAATTAGTAGTATAATATAATAGTACTTAATATATTTAATATACATATATTATATAACTTATACAGCCATTCCTCCACCCCTATATCAACCAAAATCAGCCCAGAAAAACTTTTTTTATTGCCTTTCAGTTACTCTCTCGATGTGAAAATTGACAAAACCATATCAACATGCTAAAGCAAAACCATTGGCAGGCGATGTCCGCGTAGAGGCCCTTTTCTATGGCCATGGTTTTAT
>JABUQX010091278.1:7500-33479 GCA_015478945.1 Trachelipus rathkii
TATATATGCCCTTTTCTGTTTTACCCAATGGTCAGTTTTAAATTTTTTTTGTTTGTTAATTTTTTAATATATTTAATACACTATGATACCAACAATGATTTCAGTGGTAACGGACATGCTTCAAAGGGCACAAACGTATTTTTTAAATAATTTTAAAAAAACAAAATTTAAAATTGTTAAATATTGTTTTAAAAATGAATATCTCGAAAAAGGTACGACAACTTACAAGAACACCAATTACATATTTGAATCAGCGTATTTTAAGCTAATTACAAAAAAGATAAAAAAACACATGTTTTTTTCACGACTTTAAAAATCTCAAAAAGTACGACACTTACAGAAAAACCAATTTACACTTTCTGGAACAACGGATGAAGGGCATGATTAATAACAAAGTATTTAAAAAAAAAACATAAAACATAAAAAATTACCTGACGAGCCGACGAGGGACAGAGTGGGGACGTTCTTCATACCCCGTAGGGAAAGGGGCGGAGAGAACCGCCCCTGCGACACCCAAATCTACCAAAGAGCGGGGTGGTTCCGGAGCACCCTCCCCGGAGGGGTGGAAATTAGTCCTCCTGTCGTTCCGCCGCGCGAAGGGCCGAGAGACCCCTTCCTGCCATTTTTGCCGTTTACCCTTGGGGGATTCCTTTAGTTAAAAAAAAAAAAATTTAAAAGGTTACGGATCGTAAAAGACGTGGTCCTATTTATTTGTTGAATATGTCGTTACCACTGAAATTCATTGTTGGTTATATAGTAGCAATATATTAAAAAAGAAAACAAAAAAAATTTCAAAAACTGACCATTGGCATATAAACGAAAGCGTCCTATACGTAGCTATATTAATATATATAAAACTATAATATATTTATAGTATATATATATAATATATATATACGTATATATATATATATATAGTATAGTATTTATATATATTATATATATATATATATATATATATATATAATATATATATAGATATATATATATATATAATTTATAACTATATATAAGATCAATTTAATCAAGTTTTCGCTGGAAGTGGCCGGATAGAAACCGCAAACATAAATATGAATGATATTTATGCTTTACGAAATATGGGTGAAGCGAAACTTAAACCTGAAAGTCTCCTACTTTTGTTTTACTATAAGATATTCAGTAAAACAATGCATTAATTAGTTTATATAAAATTGCTCACATCTGACAAAGTTTAATCAGATATCAGCCCAATCAAGGAGAGATGGACCAATAGTAAATCGGTCCAATCAAAAATTAATTAGCAATGAGGTTTGTTAGTGAAAATGATGCTACTTCATAAGTTTATTACATTGCAAAAATGAATATTTGGTACATCCACAATAATAAATGGAAATTAATAATGGCAATATATGTTTGAGGAAATAATAGGATTGCACAATTTGGTTATTAATTAATAATTCGATGAGTTCGAATATGTGAGCAGACGCAGAAACTAACCATGCATCCATCCATTCAGTTAAATACCTACACACAACATACACACACACTACACACACACCTGCACACACACCAACACACACGCACGCAGCATCGTAGATTTCCAATTTACACATTTAATATACTATATAAGCTATATATATATATATATATATATATATATATATAATATATAGTATATATATAATATGTAATAAGTATATATAATTATAATAATATATATATTATTATATATAATATATTATTTATGACCCTTGTGCAGTTTATGGCATCAGTGAATTTCTGCTGTTTTATTTATATTTTTTCCATATATATTTAAGTATATGATATTAACTTATATTAAAAATTCTGATAAGAAAAAATACGAATTTATATAAAATAAAATTAAATACTAAGTAAGCAAAAAACGTATATTTTTGCAGAGATAAAATGCCTTTAGTATTGAATTGAAGGATAGGGAAAAGTAGATTTTTCGGGTATAAATTCAATAAAGAAAGCGTTTAGATAAGAGGATGCTGCATAATTAAGAAATATTTTGTAATTTAAATAAAATTAAAAAAAAAGGACTTGAAAATGAACTACATTATTGATATCGGAAGTAATTAACAGTTTTTAAAAGAAATGAAGAAGAAATATTTAAATAACTAAGAAAAAAATTATGTTAAGTACGACATTTCGTTTACATTGGAATGGCAGGCCAACGTGCAGTCTAAATGGTTGTTTATTAATGATAAAAACATTAAACAGTTGTTTAAGTGAATTTGGAGTATGTGTTGCGTTTATTGCAATATTTAAAAAAAATGTGGCGAAATTTTACAATTAATAAGTTTTGAGAGTATAAAAAATGAATTAATGCAGTAAACTTTTCTAGATACTCTCAATCTTTTTATGATAATGTAAAAAAAATAAAAAAAAAAAAAAAAAAAAATGTCACGTGAAGTGCATTGGTCAGAATCATGATATAGTTATTGCAACATATGTGAGACAAGAAAGGTTACAGAGCCGTAAAAATCTGTAGATAGAAAAACATGGCTGGAAAGAATACAAATTGCTTTGGAAGACAGTAATTCTTTTTATATATTTGTTGGGAGTTGAAGAATTAAACATCGAAAAAGTTTTGTGAAAGGACAGCTGAAATAAGCAATGCACAATAATAGCATCTTTAATCAATTGTTCTTCGATGAGGAATTATCTAATGAATAACGATAACAAACCTCAAAACCCATATTTTCCTAAAATAGCGGCGTTACCTAGCGATACGTAACCTAACTTAATTAATCTTAACCTAACTTAATTAAACTATCCTAACACGTAAACTCTACCTTAATTTAACCTAACCTATATAGTATAATAATAAGTATGAGTATATGGTGATTTTAAATTTTAGATAAGTTCTTATGTTTTTTAGATGAGTTTATTATTCTGAGTTATATATTGTTTATTATTTATTTTTTAGTATATCTTATTATTACCTGTATATGATAATATATTAATATATAGTTATATATTATATATATATTAATCTATAGGTGATATTATGCAGAAACACAATTCTTAAAAGAAGAAGCAGTGAATGTCGTGTGGAGTAGAGGTAAAACTCAATTGATTATAGACGACATAATATACCTATCAAAAAGGAAAAACGCACAAAGGAAGAATCACTTGCAGAAGCAGTTGGGTATTCGGTGGTATTTGCTAGTAAACAAAAGAGGTTCTCCTGTATGCAGTTCCAGATTGAAAGGAACATACTCTTTGGAATCGCATAAGAAAGAAAATAAAAACGCTGGCACAAATAAATCAGTAACCTGTTTGCCTCGTTTCAAAAAGTATCTGGAAAAAGATGAAGGATACGAATTACACACGACAACGGTAAACACTCAGAAAAAATTTATGCTTGACCCAGTCACCAACTGCTACACACAATGTTTTATTGAAACAAATGGCTTTATTGAAAAGACGAAATAAAAGACAATGTGGTACAAATAGAATTATGATAGATTCAAATTTATAATTATAATACATTTTCGGAATATTTTCGAAATATGTACGAAAAATACCTATTTCGAAAAAATACGCTAAAAAGTAAATCATCCTTCAAATAGCAATAATGTGGATAGTTGGAAATATGATGCACCTCGGCAATACGGAATATATCAATAATAATATAATAATAATATAAAATAATAATAACGAAAAAGGGTACTTATATTTCCTTTTTTATTAATACCTTTTGTCTTATTGTTTTAGAGGTTCTGTATATTAAGATTTTGCATTTATAAAAATTAGTCGGTCTTCGCGCTACTCCCGGTAGCTGCCAAACGCTACGATGCTCAAAAGAAGTACAATTTCATTAAGATAATTACAATCATGCTTTTTAATGTCAAATAATTTTGACTCCATGTTGACCAACACTAATAATTTATTGTTAGTAGCACTATTAATAATAACTACGAAAAAAACAAACAAATATACAGTCATATCCATATAATCAATAAGGATATATATATATAGTATATACTAAAGTATAACTAAGCTACTCATATATATATAATTATATATTATATAATATAACTTAATAATTATATATATAATATTATTATATACTATATAGTATGATATATAATTAGTACATATTTAATTATTATATATATGTGTGTCGTGATTGTGTGATAACATCTTACTTTAATCCAAAGCGGGAAATTACGCAATTAAGAATCCGCATTACAGTGCTACTTCAATATATATATATATATTATATATTAATATAATATTATATAACGTTATACTATATATATTATATATTATATATATATATATATATATATACTATTACTATATAAGCATAATATTATACGAGGATGATCTCTTTAATTATTAGCAGATAATCAATTTGAGAAGCAGTCTATAATTATTAATAAAAGGCATATATATTTCATTTTAATTTAAATATCCCTTCTTGCTTTATTCTTGATCACAAGATATAATAAATTATTCGTTACTTTAGTAAAAATCAATGGCATATTATATAACAACACACCCATAATTTTCTTTGTATTTTGATTTCTTAATTATAAATGTCTCAGAAATAGTTGTCGTCACGAGTGGCAGAAGCTTATTGCTTTCATTATCTCTATCTAAATTCTTTAATATTATTATTTATTACCTATTTATACAGTATATATATATATAAAATATAATATATATATATATATATAATATATATATATATTAATTATGTAAATAATATATATATATATGTATTTATATTAATATAATTATTATTATATGTTTCTTGTTCTTTACTTTAATGTATACTCTACTTTAATGTTCAAAAATCCGAATTAAATGGCACTTCCTTATATACGTAAACTAATATTATAACTTATAATATTATATTATATATATAGTATATATATATATTATATTATATATAATATATATATAATATAATACTAAAAATATACTTAAATATTATTATTATTATAACATCCTTTATTAATCCGTGACTTGGGCCGATTAAAAACTCCAGTTATAAATGCGACTTCAAAATATATATTATAGTATATAAATATTATCATATAATATTATTATATATATATATAATATATACTATATATATAATATAATTATATATATTATTATAATATATATATACTATATATATTATATATATTATATATATATATATATAATGATAACTATTATATATATATTCTATATATATATATATATATATAATGTATATATACTAATATTATATAATATATATAGATATATATATATACATATTATATATATATACTACTATTATAATTTATATATATATATATATATATATTTTAGTACCAGTGTATATACTTGCCCTCCTTCCTAAGAACTCCTCCCCTTTTTTTCTTCTTTTCTTCTTGAATCCCTCCATTCCCTCTTCCACGCGCAATTCCCACATGATATTGGGTCTCACGTGGAAGAGATGGAACTTGTGAACCCATTGTCTTTACACGAAGAATCACTCCGAGACTCCATTGGCCGGTATTTCCACACACTCACAATTCCCATGTTTTAATTTTGAAGCATGCCCTCAACATTTTAAATCATGGTATATTCCGCGTCTTACAATAAGTCACCGGAAAGTGGTATTAATTTTACTCTCACTTGCTTTATTTGCAGTTCTATTATACTTATAAATAAAATAAAAATTTAAAAGGAAATTATCTTATATTTAATTTTTTTAGATTTTCAGTGAGAGTAATCGATAATATCAGATTATTTATTATTATTATTATTATTATCACTATTATATATTATGTATCATTTACTTATTATTATTTTATATATTATTATTATTATCTATTAATGCATTATTATTACTATTATTATACTTATATATATATATATAGGTTATTATTAGTTAATATTATTATTAATTTATTATTAATATTATTATTAATATTTATTATTATTATTATATATTATTATGTTTATTATGATATTATTATTATTATTATTATTATTATAGTATAGTAATTAGTAGTAGTAGTAGTAGTGATGCTTCATTTCATTCATATTGTTGTATTTTATTTTTTTTAATTAATTATATTAAAATTTCACTTATATTTATTCACAATTTATATAATTATTATATTTGATATTATTAATTATTTATTTAAAGTATTATTAATTATTAATTATTATTATTTATTATTATTACTTATTTTATTATTTATTATTATCATTATTATTTTTATTTTTATTTTCTATTTTTTATTTGTTATTTTTAATTATTATTATTATTATATTATTACTTAGTTTGAGGAAATCTAGTGACACGAGTATGGTATGACATAATGTTCATGTGTTCATGAGAAACATGATACCTATAGTTTCTGATTGATTATTATATTCTATTATTATCATCATCATCTTATTATTATTCTTTATAATTTATTTTTGATATTCATTTTATTAAATTTAGAGATTATAATTATTAAGTTAAATTGTATTATATTGTGCTTTAAAAATACTTCATTAATTCAATTTTATTGTTATTTTCTTATTATTATTTTATATAAATACTTTTTTTTATTTGTTATTGTGGTCTGACAAATTCGAGCAACTATAGCGTCCTTCCAGCGCCTTTTAGCTTGTTTTGTTGGTTGCGGGGAGATCTTAGTCTATTTCTTATTTCAATATTGTCTATCATTTCGTAACTAATAGTTTTGGTATGTATAAACTTTAGTTCGTGTGATAGATTTTAATTTCTTCAGTCTTGAATTGTTTCGTTTAGGCGGTTGTACTAGCTTAGACTAGGAAAGATTGTTTGGATTTCGAGTTATTGGCGTACATAGTTATTAGTCATGGCTTTATTGCTGAGATCTGTGAACAGGACTATCCGTTTTACCTCTCTCCTCTCTCTCTGCTGCTCCCTCTCTCTTTCTCTCTCCTCTCTCACTCTTCACTCGTGCTCTCTCTCTCTCTCTCTCTTCTCTCTCTCTCTCTCTCTCATCATCTCTCTTCGTGCTACTCTCTCTCCTGCTCTTCTCTTCCTCTCTCTCTCTCTCTCTCTTTCTTTCTCTCTCTCTCTCTCTCTCTTCTCTCTTGTCAAACTACGATGTGAGGATACTAGTATTTCGTATGTATAAGTTAATGTAGATAAATGTTTTCTATTGTGTATGCGTAATTTTAGAATACTCATTAATATCGTTCGCTATATATATTTCTTTATGATTGTTTTCTTAGGATATTGTAACGGATCTTTTTGCTTCTTTTAATTGATTTTTGCTAGTATTATGTTCTTTAATTTAGAATTTTTTACGCAGAAGGGTCTTTAGTCGGTTCTCTTTTGGAGGAAGGCTTACTCCACAGCTAAATTAGATGAGAAAAGGAAGCGGTCAAATCAATACTGACGGTAACGTCGGTTGTGGTGTGTAAATTTTGATATAATAAAATAAAACTAATAATTTTTATCTTTATTTTTAACCCTATAGCCAATCCTCTAGTGATGGCCCTCCTTACCCATGAATCAACTGTAGTTAAATTCCGTAATACCGATGTCTGATTAGCCTACAACTCGAAATGTTCGATGGTCTGAATGTTATCTCGACTATAGACTCACCTTACAGCCCTCAATATACTTTGGATCGGAAATCAAATATATATATCAATAATATTCCTTTTACTCCATATATAGTGCTTAATAAGTAATCTATCAGTCAAAACAAATTCGTCCTTAAACTATATTTTCTACGCTTTTACTCCGCAAAATATCATGAATTTAGACAATTTTTGCTTGAACACGACACTGCTACCCTTTTCTTAACTTATCCACGAGATTGGTAACCTCCTCGACCCACAATCTGGTCCCATTAGCTACTTACTTTAATTTTTAATACTTTATATGTCCCCAGCAGCTTCTAGGGTCGGTCCACCCGATGACTCCTTTCTGTACTGAATCAGTAAACGTTATTTCGCTTCGGCCACACTTATAATCGAGTTAATATCTGTAAAATTGGCTGGTGGCCATGTGGCCATTTGCTAGTCTGATTTTTTCTCCTCTTGAGGATATACTTGGCTTCTTGCAATGACAATCTTGCCTGCTTGAGCTTTCGTGTGGAGAAACAGGCTGCATAATGTCTTCTCGCTTGGATTCGCGTTAAATCTGCTGAGACTGAACGGGGGTGTTAGGTTGCGAGCTGTATTGACTATATCTATTCGTTTTTAGTTCAGTGGGAACAGTTCCACTGTAATGCTGTCCTGATGGGTATGAGCATGTTTTTAAAAGAGTCATTTCCATTACTATCCAATGTAATCTTTTTTCTTCCTCAAAACAACAGTCTATTGTGTTTCGATGGAGCAGTTTGTTCCGGCGCCATTCGTGAGGAGAGAGAATTGTCGTTATCGGCATGTATGAAAAACTTCGTTTTTCCGTAGCATCACTTCTCTTACTATATTTTCATTCTGTTCGGAATCGTTATTGTCTAGGGTCTAGTGTAGTCGTATTGTTGGTGTTTAGGCGTTGCTTATTTGATTAGATCATGTGGGTTCCGTAGGTCGGTAACTATCGTGATAGGTGCTTAAGCGCTCGTTTTCATTAAAAGAATGTTTGCGCCACATCTGCTTGGTGGTTCGCTAATGTAAAATAAATTCTGGGCCTTTGCCAAAAATCGATCTCCAACGCATACTTTTGTTAATCCTGCTCATTATTGGTGATTCGACGTTTTCGGATTCCCTTTCATTCCTGCGTGACTTCTTTGTAGTTGATTATCTGTTTGTCTCGTACATTTCTCTGGCGTGTCATTGTAAGTATATAGAGAAGGATTCGCTAATCGCATCCTTTCCCGTAGGCTCTCCTTTTTCCATCTGTAATTTTCTACCTGACTCGATGTCTTCGGACATTTCTCCCCTCTCGTGGTACCGTGGAAGGTTTGCCATGATTTGTGACTGTATAGTTTTCCTCTGTTCTATGGAACTTTCGTGAGCTGCAATGGTGCATGTTGACGTTAACCTGTTGTGATCCACACACTGATCGTGTTGCATCGGGAGCCAGTCCTTATGTTTAACGTGGGATATTATTCTGTGATTGGATTTTAGAAGACCAAGATACAGAGCTTATTGGTGCTCAGTCTGTCAAGATGCATTGTCCTCTCACACTAGTTTGTTATTAATTCTATGTTAGTAATGCGGGGAGTGTGTTTGCCCTGAAACTTTGTGGCGCTCTCTTTGTAGTTAGCTTGTGTATATAAATAGTGTCTGTTTTTCTTTTCATGTAGCCTCTCTCGTCAGTGTATGAGCGTTCTGTAACACTAATATCTTTTTTCAGTTGCGGTTGAGATAGCATGAGCGTGGTTTCGTTCCATAACCGATCCCGAAAAGGAAGGTCTAGCCGTTACATGATTCCCTTTCAAACTTTATCGCCTTATATTTTAGCTGCGTCAGTTGCTGTGGTGATCTTCTTAGTCTTAATTCTTTGGAATCTCTTGCTTAAAACTGCTAGTTTTCCTGCTAAATCTCTCCTGCATGGCGGTCCTTCTTGTTCATCTTGTCTGTGTCAGTCCGATTTCCCAGAGAGTTATGAGGCCTGTATATTCGGAGTAGACTATGCCCGAAGGTGGTCCGATGTAAGTAAGTAATGGAATGTATTCACCTGATGTTTTTCAAAACGTAGAGTTATTGGGTACCAGTATTTGGCTGCCTATTGACAACTCTGACTTTTCCTTTGTCTTCTTGTCCTTTTGTAGGTAGCGCGACAGGTAATGGGGTGGGAAAGCTCTAAATAGTCGTTGGTGAGACTTGTCCTGGGGAAGGTTGCGGTCTTGACGGAGATTTTAAATGAAAGTCTGATTTGACTTGGGATCGAACGCGGAGGTTATTCTCGGGTGGGGGCAGTGGATGTATTTGAATTAATGGATTATTAGGGATTCATGTTCTGGGTTAAGGATATGATTGGCCCTCGGGATAGCGCACGGTCAGAGGTCATGGGCAATAGCGTCGCAAGAACCTCTTCTACCGGATGTCTCAGTCTTCCACATTTTCCTGTGTGTGGTGAGCTCTATACCTCCTTCTCTGGTTCGGCTATACATCAAGGAATGTCTAAAGTTTCTCGTCCGATACTTTGTCTCGCATATCCAGCATCGTTAAGTGTATTGATGAGCAGCGTTCCCACTTCTATTCTAGATCCTTTAAAGAGAATTTGAATTGTTGGTGGTTCCTAAAAGGTTTGGCGTCGTATTTTTATCTTCACCAAAAATACCTTCTCTCCGTTAATTGTATCCGAGTAACTTTTTCGGTGGTATGTGATATAAAAAGGTCGAGAGTAACTACTACTGATATTAGCATGGTAGGGTGTAACTATTATCATAAACTCTTAGTTATCTTCCACTCTTTACTCAGTACCTAGATGAGCGTCCAACAACCAATTCACCCGCCACATTCTTTACTTATTTAAATCTTGACTTCCCTCTTTTGCATCGGTAGACGCAAGTGTTGTAGACGGCTTCTATTTTCGCAGTCTTGATCTGGGATGCTTATTCTTGAAGCTGCTATTTTGATGCGTGTGAAGTCGGCACGATCGCCTGATATGGATGGGAAATACTTTTCACGGATCGCTGCTGCGTGGGCGGGATAGATATGTACGAGTGTGACTATCGATTGAATAATTATCCTTGTTGATAGATATGCGTGCTTTGTATTCAAATCTTGATAGGAGAAAAACTCCTATGACGACACTATGGATTGGTTTAGTATATTTTATCCCTTTACTCAATAGCATATTCAACCGCCTGCTCTCCAACTTAATTAGACTGATAGTTACTTGTCTGTGTCATTCGACGTGAGTGCGCACGTATGTGTTGTGTCTCACGTGTTCTCAGGTCTATATAAGTAATATTGTTCTGGATTTCAAGTGTTAGGTGAGGAAGTGTTTGGGAGCTGGAAATGATGGCTAATTAACCAATTCTGTTGAGTTCTTTAACCAATAAACTAATAAATTGTCTTGGGGATAAGCTCACGATATATGAATACCGAAATGGAGTTGCTTATAATGGTAGGGGGTTAGTGTTGGATAGCCCTGCAAACGAAGATGATCGGCGTAAGAAGTTTGCTTGGTTGCCGAGGGTGTGAGCTCGCGACTTGAGGTAAACTTTATTATTTTCCCTCTGAAGGTAGTTACTCCGAGTTAAATTGGTATTAAAGTGTATAGTATAGTGATGTACTCTTGTGTTTTGTCAAGTTCTCATTTCGTTTTGTTAGAGGTTGATTTTTTTATTTGTTTCTATTACAGATAAGACTGGTGGTGTGAGTTCTATTTGATTTATTGCGTGTAAGGCGCTGCCTCATTTATGAGTCTTACCCACTCTGTAAGAGCTTATCCTCTGTTAGAGTTTATGGGGTTAGTTTTTGCGAGTAGGGGGATTTTGTGAACTAAATTAGTGGGAGGTTTGTCATATATATGTGAACGCGTGCAGTGAAAAGTAAGCCTATGTGTTATCTCTGGTGGAGATTTGAATGCGCCAGCAGGATCAGGTGCAAAAAACCTGAGCCTCAGAAGACGCTTTTGCGATCTCTCGATACCCGTCTTTCAGAAAATTTCCTCCTCTATCTACTATTAGTTGAATGGACATTATAATCGCGTGATCCTGCCGAGAGAAAGCAATAATATCTGCAAGCTATGCTCGCGCGTTTCTCTCGAACGTTTCACCGATATGTATATATATAGCTAATATATTTACCTGAGTAATACTATCCTACATAAGAATCATTTTTCATAAAGGAATTTAACTTAACTACATATCAGTGATATAATTAAGGCTTATTAAGCTCACCCCTCTAAAATATAGTGTCATCTAGTAGGTAAATGATTACTGAATCTTCTATCCGTGAGCATATTATATCACATAAATCAAACTCTCTATTATTAGTACCCTAGTCTTATTAGTATCCTTACGTATATATATACTAATCCGTTTAATGCAGTAAATTTGAGTGAAACGGACAGATATCTCAGATAAAATGTGAAATGGTGCATTAGCGGATGATGAAACGTAGACGATTGCATACCAATATCAGTCAACTTAAGTAGCTACACAAGAAAGGCAATCGCCTACCTACTTTCGCATATTTCGTGCATGATGAAGACCGCATACCCAGGCCCATGCCACCTCGACGAGTCAAGATTATGTGGTTCCAATGATTTTAGGAGCTAAGCGTTCAGTGATGAATCACGAGAAAATTAGACATGGTAGATACGCTGGACATTCATGTCATGATGGACTTAAATTCGACTGGAGAAAAGAACAAGATCTGACCTCGCACAAGTAGTTGTTCGGAGTTCCAACCTCAATATCTATAGTCGTTGGAAGAATGCTACCCCATTTAAATAGAAATTCAAATATGAATGGATTGAGAGACATATATCACTTTGAGCGTCATTATCCAGTGGCGGCTCGCTAACCACTTGGCAAACCATTTTTGTGTGGCTCAATTTTCTTAGTGCTATTACTTTTATTCCTATTTCTCAGCCAAATTAATGGAGATAAGCTCTCGTCGTCTAGATGAGTCCCTTCAGCCGCTCTATCATTATGATTATAGGATATATATCACTATTTTCGTAAATATTAAAGACCCCTGATTCATAAGCCTCGTTGAGAATTGTATATAGTGAAGCGATGTAGAGTAAACACGCCAGTGCGTATCATTAAATATACTTAATGTATGGACAGGCCGAGCCAAGGGTTGTGCTCTCTACCCACCCGGAGTGTGCCGCCGTCAGACATCCAGTGTTAACCAGCATTCTAAAGAAAAATCATAGTAGAATCAATAAAACATATGATCCGTCGAGTGAGAGTTTAAAATGCCTCGAGACCTTCAGCACTTGATAAAAAAGACTATTTTAAAGGGAAGAAAAATGTCACATACGAGAGTCAGTTCAGGAGTCAGTAATGAGACATCATTCTCTATGTAGGTAATTAGCATCGTTAGTTAGATAGAGGTTGTGTGAATAGGAAGATGTTTTTAGTCTCGCTGCCCCGTGCCGCGTCCTACTTCCACTCTGAAAGAGGCGTACGTAGCGGCACTATATATGGCGATAATTTTCTGGAGGGAACAATTATTACATGAGGGTTGCACGCTTATTTCGACAAAAAGTCCGATGAAATCAAAGATGAATTTATTGGCTTTGTAGACTGAAAGAGCTTGACGCAAAAACCATGCGAAAGCCATTTGACGATTCTTGTTCACGAGCGAAGAACTGATCCCAATAGAATTGCTAGGGCTTGGGTTTTGATTCGCGCTGCTCTACGATGTCTGCAAAAAAGAGTTAACTAGCAAATATTGCGCTTGAAAAGAAGTATAAAAACGAGCATTGTTCCTGTCATTGCCTTTGTCACACAACACACAATCTGTAGTAAATTTGATTCTGGAGCGCACAATAACAGGTAAATCCGCAATACTGATGGGAACTTTAAAGAAGAAACATTATTAAAAATATATTATCGCACGAGGTCCGGCGTATTGAGAAGAAAATTAATGACAAACATCCCAAGCCTATGCCAGACAGTGGTCTGGAAACAACACAACATGCACAGAGTGTTTAAGGAGCAGCTGTGTTGTAACAGAATGATGCAAGCTTTAGAAATCCTTTCCATTGAAGGAAATTATACTGGCCACAGAGACGAAAAGCGCTTATCTCAGTTGCCATGTTTAGCGGCATTGCAAGTCGTTCATTCGATGTTTATGGACTTTGATATTGATACGCCGATGAAATAACGTATTGCCGATGTTAGAGCACATGTTTGTAAATGCTCTTACCAATCCAAGACCTTGGAGTATAACGATCAAAAAGCCTCGCCTATGCACATTCAACATATTGTGGAAAAATGGTTAGGCAGCCATTCGAAAGATGAAAGAAAAATCACATGAATGTTTAAAAAGAAGCTAATCAAATCGCTTAGCAAACTGGAATTTGATCTGAATATACCACGGATATTTTATTTGGTAGACAGCAGCACCGCAGCAACCATCGAGCAACAAATCCACGGAGTTCTGGAGAAGATCCTAAATAACTCCGTATCTGGATTCTATAACCTCTCTTTGGTAGAATTTACGGTTTCTTACTATATGAAGAATTCACCTGCTTTATGCATTTGACATAATCTACATCCTTTCCAACATGCTACATTCATGACAATCAATGAGTTAAAGGAAAAGACAGCTTCGATTTTATTAGTTTTTACCACTGTTAAGAAGAGTGCATAGAGAAAAGCCGTAGTAGAAACTTTGCGTACAAATTTGGCAAAGAGGGAACAAGAACTGCATGTAGTAGTGGAAGAACTAAAAAAAAGATCTTGTTGTCTTCTCAAGTCTTAAAGAGGAGTCACTGAGAACCTTTCTTACCTCGACTGAAAAGGCTTTGATGATATGCTACTCGCCCAGCCATGCACCACCAGTACGGGTAGAGCGCTCACTCTTTCAGTACTCTGCAAAGGATCAAGACTTGGCTGCGATCAAAGTGCTATGGAAGACGACAGGTTAAACGGTGGGACTGTGCGCTACATATGTGTGAGAGTAAGACTTTCATTAAAATAAAATCTTTTTGATTACCGTTTCCCGAAAGTTTAATTTTACTCTGGTTTGAATCCACTAAAATTTACTCATTCCCAGATTGATTCCACATCCCTGGACAATCATCTACTATCTATGCAGGAGAGTTATAGGTATTGCTATGAGTGAAGTAATATTACAGGAATCAAACACTAGCAAAATATTTTTTTTCACTATATAAATCAATTGGGTAACTTTGACAACTATAATGTGAAGTAATTGCATACAATTTTCAAGTGTTTAAAACTTCCTGGAAAGGTTTAAACTTTTAAATTCGTAGTTTCCCTAACTTAAACTGAACAGAAAGCTTAATTTTTTCGAAATATTAAAACTAGTTGAAGAGCATTTTTCCCCCAAAAATGTAAAATGTGCATGTAATTTTCTCAGTGTCTTTCACTAGAAGAGATTTTAATATTTTAAAAGGAATTATATTTTCAATTGAAAATAAGATCCTCATTTTCTTAATAAAATGTTCGACTTAAAAAATATCAAATGGATGCCTTATACTTGATAATACTTAAGAAACAATTGAATAGACCGTTAGGAAAGAAATAATTTAACAAGGAAGATTGTAATTTCAGAAGCAAAGGTTTAGAGAACTATAGAACAAATACCGACAAGAGTGAAGGTACACATTATAAGTATTATTTTTTTAAAACATTACAAAAATAATAAGAGAAAGCAAAAAACTTTTACAGTAAGAGTTATTAATAAATAAGCTGTAAGGGTCGATTGAAGAAGAGGAAAATAAGACATTTGTGGTTATTATAAGAAATAGAAAATGGAAAGAGAAAGGAAGAACCTTGAACAATACATTTTTTGCAAAATGCCAGAAGTTGATATAAAATAGAAACCTGCCAAAGAAACAATTGCATTTTATATTTAAAATTGAGTTTATGGATATGTCAGAACCATGAGCTTTTGGAGTTAGAAGAATAGCTCATTCTTAAAGGCAGTTTTCCTTTGACAAATGTTACCAGAACAGACAGAATTAAACCATGGTTTTAGTTTGGTCGACGTAAACGTAAAAAAGAATCTACGCCTGAATAACACAGAGTATCCCTTCGCTTAAAAATTGTGATCCCTCCGAGTAACCATCTTTTATTGAGGTACTAATTATTCCAACTTTCTCCACAAGGAGGAGAATGAGTTTTTGTGGAAGAATTGGAATGAAATACAGAGTACATAAATAGGGATGTGGTCAGATAAACCCAGATATTGACAGTATATGGCAAATGCTGCAAATTACTATAAAGTATATGACACTTTGCTCACATCTCCCTGATGTAAGAAAATGATTGCACAGCAAAAAGCTTGTTAGCACTAAAGGAAATATATTTAATATGATAAATATTAAAATCATTCTGAATAATTATGAAGGTGATGAATTGGTATACAACAGGAACGAATATGGTTATCATATTAGAGATCTCTTAAATCTCTTAAATCGCTTAAAGAAAGCACATAATTGTATTGTTAAATAAGTGTTTGTACTAACAGATGTGTTATTGTATTGTGATTTACAAGATTAGTGCTCATTGGGCGACTAGCGAAACAATCTGCAGTGTGGGAAGGGGAACATACAGTAAGTGTCATATGTGTAGATGAAGTGGGATATGGATAAACCACCTAGAAACAGGAAGGGAGAGAAAGCCCCCGATCACCCAAAAACTTTCTAATCCCAGTTGGAAAACTTCTACATAGAACCTGAATGACGCTTACAATCTGATGTACATCTATTCATAAACTTGTCTTTTAAAATGATCAGAAAGTAGAATATGAATGGATTCTCCTTCAACAGTTCTAATAATGTTTATGACAATTATTAATTAATTAACAAAGAAAATGTAGCCTACAAAGATAAGAAAAATGAAAAATACTATATTTTAACTTACCCTCATATAATACTCTTCATCAAATTTCACTAAAACATCACCTTTTTTTGGAAGGAAATACCCCATCAAACCGAACTCAAAAATGTCAGTTTCCCATTCATATTCAGGAAGAGCTGACATTTTCTTACAATCGTTTTCTCCACCATTCTCTTTAGGTATGCAAATATCTATTGTGCAAAGAACACAACCTAAGTCTGGCTGGAATGGAAAACGCTTCCTGCGTTTAGAATATAACTTACAATTACTTACTAAATATATTATAAAAATTTATATATATATATTTTATATATAATGACCGCTTTATATTTAAACAATAATTTATCTTATATCTTATATTTATATATATTATTAATATATAATATTATATATTTAATATATATATATTAATCATATGACATATTGGTTTCACTAGCATATATGTTTAAGTATCACATTCGGTCATATTCTAATGATTAAATAATATTAATATATATATATATCATTAATATATATATATATATAATTTATTTATATTCCTTACATTCTAAATGCTGATTTATATACTATAGGATATATAATAAATAATATATATACGATATCTTAATGCATATTTTATATATAATATATAATATAATATATAATATATATATATATATTATATAATATATATATATATATATATATATATATTATATATTATATATATAATATATATATATATTCATATATAATATTGAGTCTTGTATTGCTATAACTACCAACCAGGATAGTAATATGCTCCCCATCTCATGATGCTTAAAAAATACCCAGTCTCCATATATATCAATTTTTAATATGAATGTAATTCTTCACGTAGCATCCACGCTTATTATACGATTGGGCCAGATAGTCACTTTTTCTCAAATGGATTGATAAATTAAGGTAATTAATGTATTAAACTGGCTTGGTTTAGTACATCTTTTGTTTCAATTTTACTATAATCTTTTTCAATAATTTTATTTTCTGTCATTTTTTTTTTTTTCGTTCTTATAGCATTACATTGTTATTTGAGACAAAATAAAATATAGATAATTTATTTGTAGCATTATGATTTTGTAAGATTGTATCGTTTCAATAATGTTAAACTATATATATAATAATAGTACCGTGCCTAAGCCCCCCACAATAGGAGCACAGTCCCTTTGATATATATATTTATTTATATAACATAAAATATAATATATATATAGAGTACGCTAGTCATGTTTAAATGATGTGAGTGGAGGGCTCAAAGGTAGGGGCCATGGCCCTACCTCACTAGGATTTCACTCCTACAATAATCTTATCCCACAAGTATAATTTTTTAAGATTCACACGGTAAAACGATATATATAATATATTATATAAATATTATTACTATTATTATATATAATATATTTAATTAAACTAATAAATTACTAATAAATAAATTAAACTATATATATATTATAATATATTATATATAATATAATTAATATATTATATATATATATATATTATAATATTATATATATATATATATATATATATATATATATATATATATATATATATATATATATATATAATATATAATATATATATTAATATATTATTATATATATATTATATATATATAATTATTATATATATATATATATATAAATTATATAATATATATATAAATTATATATATATTAAGATATATATATTATATATATATATATATATATATATATAATACTAATAACCTAGTGATTAAAGTTGTGGAAAATAACTAGATCACATTAGATAGGCACTCATTAATTTTATATTATACACAAACTTAATTATAATATATTTAATCTTAATTAATATTAATGATAAAGTATTTTCATTTATTTAAGACCTAACTTTCTAATGTTAATATAATATTATATAAATATTATAGCCATATATTATCCTTAATTGGCTAAGCAATTTTATTTTATCGATAAATGTGGCTTATATAAGGAAATTGGTAGGGGGAGGGCATGTCTTCTCATGGCCGCCCCACGTGTAATAGTCTCTCTCATGTATATATCCTCATACCGATTCCCATACTATTTCAATTAAGTATGCTCCCTATATACCGAGAAATCGTAAACAACTGATTAACATATCATTTCTGGATACTCTAATGTTAATTTATTTTAACGAGAATGAAGTATCCTAATTAGATGCATAGATAGCTTGTAGTTTATATTATATACTACAATGATTAATACAAGATACATTGTGAAGGATGTATGCGATGCATGCTATTGATATAGTGTTAAAATTGGGACTGAGGTAGTTTAATATTGAGTTAAATAGAGCCAGTGTGGTAAAGTATCTCTAGATATGATCCGCTTGTGTGCTTGAGAGAAGTATTATTATTACGAATAACTATAGATAGCGGGATGTGGGTAAAATATATTATTATTATTTATCTGATCAATAGTAAATAATTGAAAGTACCACATTTATAATTAAAGGCCCTATGTTATATACATTATTCAAACGCTAATACATAGAATATATTCAGTAAGTATAATATAATTTTATTTTATTTTTATATGTTAATTCAATAAGTGGTATGGAGGCCAATCCTGTTAATGGTACTTTACTTAAGAGATATTTATCATTATGTAAAATTAAATAATTATAGAATAAGAAATAAGATAGCAATAGATAGATAATTAAATTATAGTTAATATGTATAACATATTATATTGTAATAGTAGATGAAAAAATTGCAAGACAACTTATAAACTTATTAACAAAAACTGTTCTCAATTACTCTATCTAACTCTACAGACAATCTACGATGATGTTTTATGAGTGTATATTAGATGTGCTATGGAGTGGATTTCGTTCTATTGAAATTGTTGCTTAGTAATATATGTTGCCAGCGCGAGTCTGGACTAGCTCGATATTCTAGGTGAGAATTGAGATGCTGTTTGTAGGAATAATGTTTAGTGTTGATTGTAATTATAATGTCTCTCTAGATAATAAGTGTTATTATTTTTTTTGTTTTTTTGTTCTCATTGTATCCTTCATGAACAAATCTTTTAGATATAACTTAAGTACATTATATCAACTTGGTGGCCCGTATGTGCTAAAACCTCCTGATGTATATTATATCGCAGAAATGTGTTCACAATAAGATGCTAGCTCCATGTAGATACAGCAAAAAATCTATGCAAAACAAATGGACAAATGGATTGAGTGTGTATGTAGCATGTTTGCATGTTCGGAGGACCAAAGCCTCGACTGAATAGCAACATACTGTTTGTTGCTGAGATGTGCATCATTATCTATGATTAATTTATGTAATATATACTATATAAAAAGCGAGAATTATGGATAATCGTAAAAAGTATTATAATTCTACCATGGGTTGTATTAATCTTTATATAGGCATCACTCTAGATTGATATTCGTCTATTCCCTGTCCAAAAAAGACTAACTTGTGCTATAACTGTGCATAGATTATAATTTTGGCAGATATGTCGTTATATTATAATTCAAAGTACATATGCAGGAGATGAGACTGTATGATTTCTTTCCATTTAAGTTGGCAAATATTCTTGAGATCTAAAAAGGAGAAAGAATGGAACTAATTGATTAATATTCAGTAATGAAGGTATTAAATATAAGAGATTAATCCTGATTATTGGCCAAACTAAGATATCATATCAATCATTGATACGCAATGAAGTAATATTGTGAAACATTCTCCTTTTTAGCAGATTAGACAGCAGACATATACGGGACAGAACAGCTATCGATTGGTGTCTACGCTTCATTTCTCGTTTGCAGAGAATGATCTTCACTGATACCCGTTGTAAAAATTTCTTGGCTTTACTCCTCTTTAGGTTCAGAATCTGAATAGCTTGATAATTCACATCTTAACTGTTTCTAATTTTAAGTCTACTATTAATATTTATGTAATCGAGTATATATATAATATATTAATTTACCTAATATTTACAAAATAGAGTAAGTATATATATATCCTTTTGGCGGGTTTACAATTAGATGCTCCTAACCATGCTTGGCAAATAGAAATTAATAGAGTTCAAAATTATAATAAGTATTATATTATAGATCATTATAACAGGCAACCTAATATAGCCAAATTTTTTTCATGTTGTTTACTCATTAATCTGTTTAATTAATATATTTAGTAAATTGAATTAGACCTAAGCTGTTAACCAGAATTTTCGAATAAATTATGTTGTAATAATTGTAAAAACAATTTAATATTTATTATACTCAGATGAAAGCCACGTAAGAGATAGGAATTTGTACTACTATATATATAATTATCCATAGGTTATTATTATAGTTGTATAAACACTCGGATGGTCTGCCAATGTATAATATTATATAATACAATTGGGTAATATCTTTAATTTCTGAACATTTTAGGCCAAATATGAAAATTTAATCATTAAAAATTTTTTCATCTGATCTAGATATAATGAAAGTCCGCCCACGTAACTGTCAGTATGTCAAGCTTTTCAGCAGCTAGCAGGAAGTACTTACCATTTATCTATAGAAGGTACTAATAATCATAGACAAAATGGGATGGTCTAGATACAGGTTTACAGCACATTATTATACTTATACTATTTTTTTCAAATCATATGTTAGCATTTAAATTTCCCATCAGTTGCTAAATCAAGCTAATCATAAAGTATCTTATATCTCACATATTTACTATTATAATATAACTCACCAACTTACATGTTTAACATTAATTGTATATAAAAGGTCGTTTTATAGTATCTTGACGACGTTGAATATAAAACGTGAGTGCTAATGGCTCAACTAATTTTACACGAAATGATTATAATTGGTGTAACGAGTTTTATATATAGGAATTATCAACTATTGTTAATAAAATAGTTTTCACGTCAAATCCTTTCATTGATAAAAGATATTAAGAAACTGAATTTGGTAAGAAAAAGGAAATATTAAATGCTTTGATTTGAAGTAAAAAAACAATCGTAGGCTATTCAGTAATACGTATGATTTACTTTATTATTTTACATATGACCAATAAAATGTCTTGGTTGACTTATAATATTTCACCAGAACCCTAAACACTTCATAAATAGTTAAGTTAAAACAAAACATTTTTCCGATAGTTAATCAGTCAACTGGTAATACAAGATTGTCGATATCTCGAATATTATTTTTAGAAATTTTTTTTATTATCTATATTTTAGATCAGAATTTACAAAGTTTTTTTAATGTTTATAATTAATATATTATATATTATATTATATATTATATTATATATATATATTAATATATTATATAATAATTATATAATAAATTATATATTTATATAATATAATAATAGTATATATTATAATTAATATTATATATATATTTATATAATATATTATATTATATATACTTATATTATATATAAATATATTAATATAAATATAAACTCAGTGGCTAGTATATCTAAGGAGAATACATTGGTAGGTCATAGTTTATATATAATATATATAATATATATATTATATATATTTATAAATATCATTAATTATAAGTGAGTAGGTATATGAAGAATACAGAACTGCAGATTAATATTATATCTATATTAAAAATATCAAAACTAACTAATATGATTAATTAAAGAAATATATAAGGTAACCAGCTTCAAACAAGCACATTGAGTTATACAGTATCAAGTGTACATATAGCGGTTCGTATTCAACAAAATTAATTAATATATATTAAAATAAAAAAACTATCATTCACACATTTGCATTGTCATGTATTTATTATTAAATGATTTACCATAGCATTATTAATGCACTCGTTTAAGCTGAACGAATTGCATACAGATTGTTTACTATTCACGTAGATATCAAGCATGATTATATATATAAGAAGGTACATCGAGTAAATATAATAATGTAAATATAATTTATTTAAAAATCTATAGTGAGATAGTGAAGTGATGAGTGTTATTTACTTTTATTTTCTTTTTCCTTTCCCACGGGAGGAATTACATTTCGATTTCCTTCGTTAAGAAATATTTTATTCACAATATATATACTCTTATAGACTACTCACTAGAATGTATTTTACGATATATATACGGTAACGCTCCACTATTCTATACAGTTTCAGTGTTAACTTAGAAAGCAGGGTACAAAGTGTTTTTCGGACGTGGGTGAGAATGCTCATTTCAGACTGCTTTGCGTAAGGTTGCTTTTTGATAAGATGATTTATGTTTACTGCTATTATTTGACTTTCGACTTCTACTTGATATCTATATTTTTAGTAGAATTATTACACTATACTATGATATAAGCATTGAGAACTAGCCTTGGATACTAGGATTGACTCACAAATTATTTTCTGGTAGTCTCATTTGGAATCCATTACATGGCAGGATTTCTTGAGCATAATTTGCAGGCAAATTATGTTCAGTGAGGTATATAAATAAGGAATGAGGTATTTCGTACTAACGAAAACAATTCGAGAACATTCTGGTTTGTAATTACTCAGTAGCTGATTACGTTACTACTCTTATTGTATGAGAAGCTTGTCTTGACATGATAGGGGTTCATAATGAGCCAAATCATGGGCAAACCTAGATACTTAGGAGTACATAATATGAGCTTATCGTTGATATATATAGGCCTATCATATTTTAAAAATAGACTTGTGTTATTGATAGATGATATGTTTCTTTGAAGCGTTTTTTCTTTATATGTGGAGATTCTACATCACTTCGGCTCCATCGTATGTGTGGCAATGTAATCCTGAACATGGAAGCCTAGTAAATATGAAGACTTGTCCTGGAAATACTGAACTTAGAAATAAGAGATTACTATATCTCTAAGGCCCATAAATTGAGTAAGCACAAATTTACCAAGGTAAATGTTTATGAACAAGAAAAATCAAACAAACTGCACAAGCACACATTTCCGTAATTTTACGGAAGAGATAAGTAAACAGTTACTTAGACTACTGTCAATGCGATTATTATTCATCGAGGATTATATATAGGAGAGGGCGACAGACTAGCCTCTCCTTATAGTGTTAGGTGACGTATACATTTTGGGTATCCCTTCGCCCCTTTGTTCCAGTGTTGTTGTTGGCCCTGATTATACAATCTGGTAATTGACAATTGAACATTAATTAAAAGATGAAATTATGAATTATTAGAGGTATTTTGGCTGTCGAGGGCTATTAATATATATACATATCAGAGTATGGCGAGCGCTATTTTCGGCTCGAATTCAATTTTATGATATTTTTCATGCCAATGAATAATGCTATATTTATTGTGGGGTAAAGTTGCTCATTCTTTCTTTATAGATTTAAGAATAGAAAAGTTAAATAGTGGAGCTACTTGTTATACTTTATATTTTTGAGAGAAAATTTTAAACCCTATTTTGAAAAATCTTGCAATGCAATGTTAATTTTCAATATTAGAAACCATATATGAGGAAATATGAGTATAGAGAGAGAGTGCTGAGCACTTACGTCTCTGTCCTAGACCATCACCAGCTAGGATAATTTTATCCATCTATATATTATATATATCATATACCGTTTATTGGTGGCTATTTTTTTAGCTATAAGATCTAAGTCAATAATTGAGTTAACGGGAATAGAGATTTTTATAGGGGAATTATGTACATTATGATGTTGAGTATGCAAAAGTTGTTTTGGGTAATGAGAAATATCAAACCAGCACTATAAATCTTTAGAAGAAACCCATTATTATTGTTATTTATTATTTAATTAAGTATTATTTTATTATTATTTTATAAAATATAATAATTTTATGTGAATCAACGCCTCTAATTAATTATATTTTTATGCACATTAAGCAGTTTTTATAAAGCTGGTACTGAAGAAGCTACGCTTTGCCCACATTATATGACAATCACTTTTTGCATCTATTGTGTGACACAACATATAGAAATAAAATGAGAAAAAAAAACGGTTCAGTATGTGAATTAGAGTCGCTAATTAGCGTAAGGTTGTGCTAATATGTTTATATTTAGATGTTTGAAAATTTGAAGAAAAATATAGGTAATGATAGTTTATTGAAAAATTGTTCATCCATACTTAATTTAAATCAATAGAGGGGTTTTGTGTATGTGAATGTGGCAGAGGCCAAAGTAGTTATATATCTAAATATATACGTTTGTGCTTTTTTTCTACATTCTGAGTCGTAGAATTCAGTACTGTAAAACGAGAAATTTATAAGTTGTTCCACTATAAGCAGTAGCGGTGTAAGCATTTGAAGTTGTCGTTGACTTTTTCTGCTGATAATATTATGTGCTATTTATTTATTTTTGAATAGTTTATTATTTACTTAGAATTCGAATTACGATTATGATAAATTTATGATTATTTTCGGTATTTTCATATGTACATTATCATGAAAGTTTCCAGTTAGATATACCATTTGGTTTATTTACTTGGAATCACCAAATTTATGATATAAAAGAGAGGTGAAGAAGAAACAAACTGAGCTCTGTAATGAAAGAGTTTTGCTTATTAATATATGAAAGATAGTAAGAGTAGTGTAATACTAGCTTTAGATTAATCTACTTGGTAGCATGATATAAGTATTAGCTGCAGATATATTGGAAGGTTGCTGGTCATAAGGTTTATATAAGTATTAAGCTCATACATTTAGCTGAGCTTAAGAAACTATTATTTGGCTTATCATATAGTGTAAGGCACAATTGAGTAGAATCATTTTGACTTTGGTGTAATAGAGACTTATGGCATTTATGAAATTGGATAACAGGCTGATCAAGTACATTACATGTCTATGAGGTCACAGAATTTTGAAACATTTTTTGGTGAGGGTTGAATATAATCTAGATAATTTGATTATTTGAGTTAACACACCTTAAAGTGCTGAGGACAAGCAGAAATGTGGATCTGGAGAGGATTATTACTGAATGCTCATTTGGTTAAAAACAGATTCATGATTGGTATATATATTCTGCTATATACTTGTTTTCTATAAAAACCTGAGATGATGAAAATAATACTAACACTGAAGCTACATAAACTTAATCTACTATCTTAACAGAGATTTCAAACTGATTTTCTGTTGATAATCTGTATTTGGCGATGCAACGAAGAAAAATTAGTAATCGATATATTTTGGTATAAAATTATTGAGGTAATCTTGTAAGAGTTGGGACTATTGTTCATTAAGATAGGATATAAGTAGAAGGTAGTATAAGAATTTTGATAATTACATCTATAACATAGAAGAATTAGTTTGCATAACTAGCATATATGATATCCGGTAAGTATATATTACATTCTGTTTATATATATCTATTTATACATTGAGTGTCATTAAAGATTTTAACCTAGTTATCATCAACAGAACTATCAGTAGTATTATAATAAAATATCCTAAGTGTTATTTAGCACTATTAAGGTGGTTAAGTATGGTAGTAGTGGACCGATGGCCTTAATTATTTTATTATTATATTAATTACTTTATTATTATATTAATATTAT
>JABUQX010091279.1:0-2500 GCA_015478945.1 Trachelipus rathkii
AGCACATAAAATAAATTCGTATATAACTAATTTATAATAATTTCATTAAACATTTTTTTTTTTTTTTTTTTTTTTTTTACTCAGAGGAATCGAATTTCCTAAGCTAATTATCATACTTAATAAATAAAATACAATAATTTTTTTAAAATATGGGAATTCCCGTCATGCATTTAAAACCCGATCGTAAAGACCTCACAAAAATGTTTTAGACTATAAATTTTCTTATTCTTAAAAAATACCCAGTTACAAATTTTTTTTTCTCAAAGAAGGAATCTTATTATATGAATAATAACGGTATCTCCTTAAAGTCCGTCTTACAAGCGTTTCTTTGTTCTACATTTTTCGCCATTTAAAATATAAATTTTTGTTACTCTTAAAAATACAAAATTACACTTTCTTTCCTAAAAAAAGGAAATTTTTATTATCAAGTTTCACGGAAGACCTTTTTCGGTACCCGTATTACAAGCATTTCTTAAAGTTTTATTTACAAGTTCAACCTTCTTTCCCTCCCAATTTTGGGGGATAAGAGTACCGAAGGATGGGGGATTCCCACCTCCTTACATTGTAAACGTTTATTTAAATACACACAAGATTCCTATAATTATCATAAGACACAAAAGAAGTTTATCTGATTTTCCATTATTTTATAACATCCTTCTGCGCCGAATTATAATATATTTTAATTACTTTTTAATAACACAAAATAATTATAAGATTAAATTTTACTTACAAAAATAACTTTGTTAATAAAAAATACATTCCAAGCGATGGAGAGGAATTTCTATGTCCCTTTCGATGCGCTCTGAACAACGTTACGAGTGGCTTAGGCGTTTTAACAGACAGGCAATTTTGAGCTTTAACTCGTTTCAGATTAGAGGCGCATTTAACTTTTGGGGTATTTCGTACTTCTTCCCAATTTTATTTATATAGGCCTCGTCTTCATCGTGGAGGCTTTATTTTTCTTTCGTTGTTGTTATTGTTTTTTAGGCTCGCTGGTTCTTGAATTTCAAATTTTACCTAGAGCTTTACACGAAGTGCTTTTGGGGGATTTTAGTGGCGGGGAGCTCTTCTCTCTACCCCTCCCCCGTTTAATAGCAGGACGAAGCTTTCTGGTATCTGAATTCGTTAGAAGATTTTTTTTTTCTTGTTTCTTTTTGAAATGCTTTTTTTTTTTTTTTTTTTTTTTTTTTTTTTTTTTGAAAGCACTATTTTTACTGGATAACGACTTTTTTATTTTCTTTTACAAAAGGAAATTTTCTTCACGTTATCGCTTACGTTTTTAGCATTAATAATATAGACCCTCAAGACTTACTTCTTTTTAATAACTTATAAAAAATTTCTTCACTTGAGTAATTCATATTGTCCACTTTCCATCACCGCGTTTATTTTATTATTATATTATTATTATTATTTTATTATATCCTTTGACCCTTTTTATCAGACAGGTTGGTATTTTTTTAAGTCACGATACTGGGGGCATCACATGTAGCACGAGATGATGAGATCATTAATCAATTATACCTAGAATTAAATCCCTCACCTCCTCGGGTACATATATTAATAGATGGAAGGTGTATAGAAAAATAGTTGATGTTATTTTCTTTATTAACATTCTTTTTTATATTGTTGTTTTCACACAGAATAATAGATAATTTTTATTTTGTATAATAATCAGGAGTGGGCCACAGACCCTTTAAATATATTTTCGTGAATACTTAAATCCCCATATTATATACATTTTATTTTAGAACAGTTTGCAATGTGGGGCATGTAATATAATGCCATGTTCATTACTAGATCACTTTCACCGTTCTTTCTAATTTGTATCTTATTATTTCACAGGTGAAGCAACTTAGCGTATCAAATGACACTTAAAAGATCTTATTATAAGAACATTAATAATAATCTAACACCTTTAGTTTTATTACAAAAATAATAAATTTTGTGTGCTCGGGCGATGCCCGAGACACTTGGTAACGGCTCTGATGTCGTGGCCTCACTAACTCGCGTCTTTCCTCCGATACCAGATTTTGCCGGTAGGAGAGAGACGTTCTATTGGCTGTTTCAATTTTAAATAACATACCAAAAAGGAATAAACATAGTTATGTGTGTGATTTTATAAGATGTAAGAAAATTTTACCGTACATACTAATACACATAACGATTGGAGCTGTGTTTCTCCTCTCATAAGAATAGCTTTTGCCTCCAAAGAGTTCTAGCTTTACAAATATACTAAAGATTATAATAGCATTATTTTATATAGTACTATACTTTTAGTACATATATATATATATATATATATATATTATAATATATATATATATATATATATATATATAATATATATATATATATATTATATATATATATATATATATATATATATATATATATATATATATATATATATATATATATATATATAAATATATATATAATTTCTCATTGCTTTCCTGACGTAAAAATTTCTTTATATGCTTCTTTGAGCATAAATTCTTTT
>JABUQX010091279.1:10000-20388 GCA_015478945.1 Trachelipus rathkii
TATATAACATATATCTTAATAATATAATAATTTGTATAGGCTATATCCTTCTTCCAACAATACAATCCAATAACTACAACATTCATAACAACACTTTGTATAATATACTGCTAACAATAATAATAATATATATAATATTCTTCTTTATATATATATATATAATATATATACATATATATATAATAAAAATCTAAAGAACAATAATAATATATATATATATAATATAATAATAATAATATATATGTAACTTAATAATAATAATATATATATATATAATATAATATATATATATATATATATATATATATATATTGGAATATATGCATAATAAAGTCACTAAACTCTGAGAATTCTTAAATTAAAATCTAAAATTCTAAATCCTCTGCAAAGAACGAAGCAAGATACAAGAAACTAATGAAAAAGAAATCTTTTATTTTTTTTATTCATTTTTCCTACTTTAAAAAATGAAAACAAAAAGAAGAAAAAAAACCCTGAGAAAAAGACGAGACCAAAGACCGACCGAGGTTTTTCCCTCGTTTTTAACGATTGTAAAGGAGAGCGCAAGTTGGGATAATAAAGACGAAAATGATTGCAATCTTGCATTTTGAAGAGGTCTTAAAAAGTATGCAAATGAATTCGGCTTCGGTTTCAACATAAGGCAACAAAACACTCCTTTCTTCTTAATAGAACTAATAAATAGCTAACGAAATTGTGCTTATGGCGTATGGGAGTAGCATATTATTTTATATACTTTATTTATGATTGTATACTCACAAATATGGTGTTCTTTTAGTATCCTTATTCATACAAGCACAAATTTATATGCATATACAGTATATATATATATATATATATATATATATATATATATATATATATATATATATATATATATATATATATATATATATATAATATATATATTATATTTATAAAATATGAACATATATAAATATATATAATAATAATAATATATATAACATATAATATATATATAATATAATAATAATATATATAATATATATAAAATATATATATATACTATATATATATATATATATATATATATATATATATATATAAATACTAATCTACAAATCATATAATATATATAATATATATATATATATTGGCTTGGACAATCTGACTTAAATTAGTAGAAAGTAAAGGAAGATAACTATTAAACCATAGATTATTTAACTAATATGTAGAAAGTATATTTAATTTTACATTATAAATACTAAATTTATAAGAGCCTAAGATGCTCATCAGAAAGCGAGTAACAAAGTTACGTACAATTTCACAACTACCATACAAGCGTTTAAAAAGTTAACAAAATAGTTTTAAGTGATTTGTTTATCGGTATTGCGGCACTACGGTTGCACTGTTTGTTTTGGTAGGTGTATATTGAGGTAAATGCAGCAATTTGATGCAGAGTTTGCGAAGTCTGTATAGGAACTTGAGTGCAGTAGTGTTTTGGTTAGAAACAGAAACGGAGATGCCAACAAAACATTTTTTAGGCTAATCCGAAGCAGGAGACTAAAAACTATAGGCATAAAATATTTGGCATAATTTTTAAATGGAAGAGAACTGATAATATCGCTGCACACACACATATATGAACAACAACTCAACCGCCTTTCCCTGAAAACTGAGGATAGGTATGGTAGGATGGAGGAGAGTAAGTAGTATCTCAGAAGTTAAGTTTTTCGGTGCCAGATTTTCTTTAAAATTTTGTTCAATAATGTGTGATTATGTGATTATGTGAAAAAATGAAGTGACTACTGTACAAACCTATACTGTAGATGCACTTAAAATGAGTGAGAAAGAGGTGGTAAAAGGGACGAGCAGTTATACCAGTGAAGAGGGATCTTTCACACACCCTAACACAAATATATATATATATTATATATATATATATATACAATTATAAATAAATAATAATATAAAACTATTCGTCAATGTGTGATGTGGTGTTGCGTTGTATCTAGATAAATGCATAAGAATATATAAATCTAGCGTCAGAGAAAAAGGTAACACGCTGTTAATAAGCTGGTTGGATTAGCATAATGAGATGGCATGTGAATGTGGAGGGCTCATAGGTACCAAGTTTCAAATTCTAGACCTTGTATTGGTAGTTGGGTGAATATCCTATGGTTCGCGACGTAGTATGTCGAATATCGACCACCCTCATAGAAATATCATAAGATTGGGATACTTCTATATAGATAAATGAATTTTATGTATTTTTATTCTTTAATAGAATTATCCAAATCTCTTTTTTAGTAACAATCAATGATACTTTATTGTATTATTTTTTACATATATTTGAAAGATATAATAATATATAAGATAGATATAATTTTATTTTATATATATTATATAAAATTTTCTTTCTAGACATCTTAGTCTTATTGGCTTCCTGACTTAGTCTTAGCAATGTATATTTAGATGATTATTTACCAGGAGAATATAACGGACATAATAGCAGAGATCTATTAATTGTATAATCTTATGATAAAACTGCTAGATGCAGTAACACTTAATCTGTATTACTCTTAAATTATTATAAATTATATCAATAGTAGTTTAAAGGGTTAAAGACTATCTACTTAATTTGTTGACTTACTACCATAATTAGCCTAATTTAATGTGTTTGACAGAAGAGATCGTATAAATTTGAACTATAAAGTTTTCTATTATCATATTAATCTTAAAAAATCGCAGATTATGTAGCTAACCTATAAACGCTAAAATAAAATGCAGATTAAAGAAAATTTTGTATATTTTCTAGTAATTTTGTCCAATTATTTGTAAAAACTCTTAACACAAATCACTGTGAGCGAGTGATAGGCTCTTTTACATATATCAACATAATTAATTTAATTATATACTTGTCTATATACTTCTTTCTTATTTATTTAAATTGGAAGTTATAAATTTTTAATTAGTTGGTATGGTTCGAACTTTGTTACCACCATAAAAATAATAAATAAAATATGATTAATGTTAGCTCATTTTCTCAATAGCTATATACTAGGTGATATTTTTCTTCTGTAATTATTTGGCCATTTGAAGTATTCCATTATTGGTAATTATATTATATGATTTTTCGTTTATTTTTGAGTGAACACAAAGTCTGCTGTGACAAGAAACTATTAACTTTAATAACGCTTATACTACAGCTCATGAGATTGTGATAATTTTGCTAGGTCACATCTAAAACTGACACTTATTTCTCATTATGATTCATATTAAAGCCTTTGCACAAACGAGAGATTGGTATGGATATGGCTTTTTTTGCTTGTCCGGTAGTATCGCTAAAAATATTACATATAGTCTATATTTAACAACATAATAGTGTTAATGATCGTCATTTGTATTGTGCTGCAAATATTAAACATTTTTAGGTTCGCGTATCTCAAAATCAAGTCTTTATTTGATGTTTTTCGCTCTAACCCTTTTTTTATTCTCAATTTGTCAAAGAGGATTTTTATATGTGAGGAATTTTCATAGGTAAATCTAGTTAAGTTGCAAAAGATCAAGATTCACTCACAACTGAATTCGAATTTATAGACATTGGCTCTTGACTTATTGAAATAAGAGAATTTAACAACGAAGAGTGTTAAAAAATAAGACTCAATATTAGTTACCTTATATCGATCCATTTAGTCTTGAGTATGTTGCACCCAAACTAAAGATCTCCGAGCTAACATTGTAAGAAGTATAAACGTAACCTATTAGTAATATCCGTCAGTTCAAAAGTTGTGCAATAGTGTGGTCATATGGAAAATATTTTAATTTTCTAATCTTTCTTCATTATGATCACATCATGTTTAAGGATTTATTGGCATAAGAGAACTCATCAAATATATGTTATTTAATTTTACATTCAATAATTCATATACTTCAGTTACAGAAAAAATGATGATCCTGAGAAAGACTAATCAAAAATAAAAATCACTTAAATTAAGAATAATGGAATAAACACTTAATTATATATATATAAGATTAAATGTATTAACATATATATGAAGTTCTAAAAGTTAAGATAAGTAAACTTTTTCAGTAATATTTTAAACGTTTCACTAATTATATATAAAAATTAATATTTTTCATTAAAAATCTATTATGGTATAACAAACACATAAATATTTTTCCAATATTTAACATTGAAACTTTTAATGAAATGTTTAAACCATAAACCTAATTGTAATTTTAAGAAATTCTGTGAATAAATATTATAAAATTATAATATATTATAATAATATTTATAGTAATTCAAAGATAATTAACAAATTATTTCTTTAGCTGTGAACCTTTATTTTAAAACCAAATAAAATATTACAAGTAAAGCTTTCTATTCGGGAGTATGTCCAAAATTAAATGCAGAAGGTATTAAAATATCTTTAATATTGCACATTTTTAATTTTATGTTTTAAATGTTAATATTTGAATAACATTAATATTATTTATTATACTTACATATATTTTGTTTATTTTTCAAAGATTTGCATATCGTAAATATGTTCTATATAAATATCATAATGGTTAGAAGGACACCTTTGACAGCAGCATTACTGGTAGAAGACAAATCTCAATAAGCTGAGAACAATGATAAACCATATATTTTACTCTTCTAAGGTCATCACTTTTGTTTTATATCTCCTGCTAATGTTCAATATAAATGATTTTTTCTATTATATATTGTAATAATGTAGAAAAGTAATAGACGAAAGAAACACTAGTATATAGATACACCCATTGTTGTAGATGGTGATCATCCGCTATTTTATAGAGATATTGATTATTATGTAGCTCTTCATATACATTGAACTGTCAGCTTATTCCTTCTTCTCTCTGTCAGCTATCATTGTGTCTTATCATTAGGAGGAATGTGATAAACGTTATTGGCAATAATATTTATTGTTCCAAGAAATATTAAGTATAATATACTCAAGTATTTTTTTATTATAATTCAGTTTATTATCTATACTCACAAGTTCTAAAGCTGGGTTCATAAATTTTTTTAATTAAGATTTTTTAGGGCTTTGCCAGGGAACGATAACTCAGTAAGGTGAGTACTTCTTATAATCATTATTGTTGTGTTATTCTTGCGATACGTGTTCTGATTAGGGATGGTGCTTGCATAAAATGAAATGGATGTTTTCTATGTCGAATCGAACTTAATATATCTCTTAATGGCGACAAATCCTTTCAATTCTACAAATAGAGAGTTGGTAGGTAGTCGTCTCTAATAAAACTACTTCAATTCTCTATTGTCCTGTTAGCCCTTGAGAGGCTAAGGATTCACGTTCATTGCCATAGCAGTTTTCTTCTAAGAGTTCAATTCTACATTACGTCCATATTAACAGTGTAAGTCTCAAGATTAAAGTTTTGTGATTTTCTTCGAAATGAATCAATTTTGAATAGATCAAATACATGGACTGTGTATTCTTGAGAGTTGATTTGAGAGGAGGGAATATCACATACGAGATTAATGATAATTAACCACAGAATTTGAGGAAATAAATATGAAAGATAAGAAAAGACGACATGTAGCTTGAGAACACAAGCGCGACTATCCAACCTTTTTTTCAGCCGACATTCTCCAAATCAGCGTTAATAGAAATGGTAGATCAGGCAGAATGAGGAATAAAAAGATATTTATAAGAACTGATTCATATTACTTAAAGATCAAATAAAAGATGTTTGAATATCATTTGAGTTTGGCTTTGTGGTGTTAATATAGTTACTAGAGCACAAATTTGTTTCAGTATTGTCTTATGCTTATTAACTAAGTTATAGAAAACACATGCAAGTCTTGCATTCTAATGATTTATTAATTTATTTGTAGTATAATACAATACATTCTTGTAACTATATGAAAATGTATTTTTCCAACTATATATACTGTATTATTAGTACATAAAGTATTTATCAATATCACTAAATATCTACCCTAGATAATACTATAGTCTATTAACCTATAAGGGTATGGTGATAAAACATCCACTAAAATCATTTAATATTATGAGAGAGTATTAATTAATATTATTTAACAATTTTCAGCAATCATCAATAAAATTATTAAAATGCAATGTTTACATCGATAATGTACTTCCTTATTCTATATAAGTGTATATTATATATATATAATAATATATATATCTACTAAATTCCTCTTATGGTAATCTAACTACACTTATAGGTATAGTTGATTGGAATATAATCTATCACCAAAGTTCAATAACACAATGAAATTGAAAGGCAGTAAAATTAACAAGCAACTATTATTTAATACTTACTAATTTTATTTTTATACATAAGAACCAAGGTTTTACAGACTTATCTAGTGTATGGCAAGTTATATATAATTAATATAATTAATTGTTATAATTTTCATCTTAAATATGTGTGTGTATACATATATAAGTAATCTAATTCATTATTTATGATTAAAAGTGTCCAATATGATGTCAGAAATATTGATTCTCTTACTAAATTAGTGAATAAGAAGAGTTCGTATTTATTACTATTATCATATCATTCTGTAATATGGGTGCTCTGAATTAATTTTTTATGGTTTCAATGTAGCTACATAAATCATTAATTTATCATTATGACTTAAATTGTTAATTATATATGTTTTTTTTTAATATATATTATGAATTATATGTAGCTGTTGGAAATAAAACTCCTTATTCCTTATGAATTTATTAATACCATTATGCTAGAAGTTTATTTAATACACCTGCAGTTTTCATATATTATAATGTAACCTTATTTTATTAAATTATTTATGTAAGTTAGTGTAATGATTTTTATTATTTTATTTCTTATATGGAATTTTTATTATTGTTTGATTTAAAAATACTAACCTGATCTAAGTTTTATTGCATAATTTAACTCTTTATCTACTATAATTATATTGTTATAATTTTCATTATCTAAGAAAAAGAAATATTATGTAGATTGTATGATTATAATTATGTTTATTATTATTATTTTATTATGGGTTTATAAATTAAATAATACTAGTCATTTTGTTATTAATTGAAAAAATTATCTATGTGATATTGCAAAAAATGGACAATACAACTATTTATTAATCATAATATAATACTAATTATATATATTGCTCAATTAAGGATGATCACATATTGGAAAAAAAGTATGGTAGGTTTTCTGACATACGTTACTATATTAATTTTATTAAAATATTTGAATTAATAATAATTTTCTCTTACAAGTGTAGAGAATTTTTTAATATATGTATATCTATTATCTAAATATTATAATATTGAAAAATACATATCTAATTATACATATAAAAGGGTCACATTAGATATGTTAAATAAATAGTTATTATTGAATATTGTCTATGTAATAAATAATATAGTATAATTATTATTAATAATATTATTTCAGAAGTTGAGACTAGGAAAGGTTGACTATTTAATAAATAATTATTAATTATTAATTAACGTAGTAATGTCATTTTTTCTTGTCATTTGTAATATATTCACAAATTTATAATATAAATTAGTATATATTAAATTCTTAAATAATAACCTTATAATATATGTATCAAACCACATTCATAGATAATATCATAATCACTATATAATATAGGTATATTAACTGTAGATCTATTCACTAATGAATGAAAGTTTTCGTGGTAAATAGTATGTTTTTCATTATATGTCTATGATTTATTTCACATTATAAATTATTTACATTCTAGGCTTGATTATTTAATATCAATCAATATTAATTATATTTTAATAAATTCTTTCAAACCTTTTAAAATATTTTTACAAATCCTATACTAAACTTTATTTTTATAATTATTAACAAATAATAATGTTATTATTATACTTATCATTAGTATACTTTAGTATGAATGCATTAATATTAAATGGTATATCTTTTTAAAGCAGGTGTGTGAAATGTATTTTATAGTTATTAAAATTGGTTAAAGTTTATATCACTTATTATTCCTATATTTATAATGAATATACATAATATAAACTTAGGGCTATATACTATATACTATAATATATATATTAATAAATTGTATTATAATATCCTAATATTATATATACCAATTATTAGCTGATGTTATTGCTATAAATAACTGGATATATATAGAAGTTCTTTAATTTTATATAATTGTATTTTATTAGTTATATATTTGAAAATTAAATTAGTTTTTGTTTATTTATTGCAACTAATATTTATAATATATATATTAATATATATATTATATTATATTATATTATATATTATTATATTGATTTAAAGCATAGATATATATTATAGATATTAATATATATATTATATTATATTATATATTTATAATATTATATATATATATTATATATCTATATATAATATATATATATATATATATATGATATTATCTATTTGTTAAAAATAATATTGTATATAATGATTAATGCTCAGCTTATGCATACTATATTACTTACCCAATGTAGTATGTTTATATTTTTGTTAAGTTATTTTATTTACATTTATATAAATTAGACAACCTTACCTATACCTATATATTAATAAATTGATATTATATTCTCAGCAATCAGTAAGATGCTATATATATATTTAAATTTTATATTATTAAATCTTAAGAGATTGAAGTAATATGATATATAATTACCTACTTATCTATCTAAGATAGTATATTAATTAATATATGACAATAATAATATTTTCTATATTTTTAATTCTATGTTATTTTTTTGCATTTTATTTTTTTTTCAAATAGTTCTTTGTGAGTTTCTATTCCCAACGTGGCAATATTTCGAATTGTGAAAGTTTGATTATTTTTTTAGTAAAACCCTTATTTCTTTTTTAAAGAGTAAAATTAAACTCTAATATTATAATATTTTTTAAGTTAATTTATTAGAATGTCCCATGAACATTAAGTTATACTTAAATAACCAAATGATTGGTTTTGCAATTGTGCCATATCTTGGCAGTTTATGTAAAATAAATTTAGTAAAGATATGACGCTCCATATCTTCCCGTGAATACCAACATCCAATACTTTATTAGGTTGGGGAAATGGTGTGCCATCAAGAACATAGACCACAGCTTTATCCATGATTCATTATTTTTGAAATTTGCGATTTTTGAAAAGAAATAAAAAAGATCGGGGTCAAAAGATAGTAATTCTATACTCTGAAAATTCTAAAAACATACTTTTAAATTTTTTTATACTTACATTGAAAAAACATTTGAGCAAATTCTGTAAAACAATTTTCTATCAACTCACAAAATAAATTTGCAATGAGTATTCTCTGCTGGGCTAGACTGTTTTTAGTTCTCCAGGTTGATCTGCCCGCACAAGATCATTTTTAGGTTTTCACCAATACAAGTTTAACTGGTCTGTGGATCATATAATAATTTAGGAAATAGGCAGTCGATCTACACTATCTAATTCATTGTAGACCTTGTACTATCCTCACTATATACATTTAATCTTTTTTAAACTCTGGTGAATTTATCTAAAAATAAACTTCTTTTTGTTTGGCAGGCAAAGAATAAAAAAAAATTAAATACGTAATAAACTTAAAAAGAAACCAACAATAATTGTTAATTATATTTTTTTAGTTTTATTTTAGTTCTTAAACATAAAGCTGATTAAGCACAAAGAATATATTTAATCGATTGTTAGATAGGATGAGAAAGTAACCTATTTAAATGGCACATATAAGATTAAAGGTTATAATAAGAAACAAAATTCTCCTAATGAAGTTCATGCATTTCCAAATTCATCAACAAGTATGACATGCAATATTAATCTTATAATAAAAGGTGCTAAACACTCCCTAGCCTGAAGAAAGTTAGCCAAGCTTTTAGGAAAATAGTAGAGACGGCTTTCACACGTTTCACGAAACACCACTGATGAGAAGAAGGGCTAATACACTTATCTTCAATACCCCCAGAGAGGAGAGTTCTTCATATTGGAGTCGAACTATTTTGTAATGATAGTTCAGTATATATAAATTACAGTTAATTTTTTATCCTGATATCTAACTCAAGCATTCTTCTCTTTAATATTCTTGAAAAATATTTATAAATACATACATACAAAGATTGGAATTTTTTCTCTGTATTCTTCTGCTTCACTAGGTGTGTTACGCTAGAAAGGTCATTTAATTATGCTTGTGAGAAAAGTTCCCACTCTTAGGTTCTTTCGCAAATCGAGGACTACCATCACCATGCTCGATTAGAAAACTAACGTAAGTGTTTAATTGCGATATATCACAAATCTATAATATTTAAATAAGTAGTGTCGGTAAGATCAACATTATTAGCTGATAAATTAAGTTGTATGATCTTATTATTTCACATCAAGATGT
>JABUQX010091280.1:0-10000 GCA_015478945.1 Trachelipus rathkii
GTGAGGCGGTACGTCGCGGTCGCTGTGAAGCTCTAGGGGTTGGTATTTGTGACTGCGAACTAGTTCTCACCAAAAGGAAAAGGGGGAGAAAGGCTGGGCTTTTCCTTTTCGGCTTGCGTCATTTTTCTATACTATTTTTGTTTCTGTGCATGGCTATGCACTAATACCCCCGGTCCTTGGGAAGAGAAGGTTGATATGAAAATGAAAGATTGATATATATATTATATATATATATAATTATATAATTTATTTGTGGTAATTTAAAATTAGTAATTAAGTCTTTAATTAAAATTTAAATTTATAATATTTTTAAAAAATTTTTGAATATATAAATGATATATATATTATATATAGTTTGGAACAAAGTTTTAAAAGTAGTTTTGGAATCGTGGAACGATAGGAACATGAAATGGTTAAAGGTTAATACGTGACGAAGAGGCAAGGCTTTTGAATGCAAAAAAAGACTGCCTTTTCACGTTACCTCCTGTCCTGTCTTTGTGGGCATGGATTTTAATCCTGGCTTTAATTAATCTTAAACGATATGGAGGTGCAATTTTCATACTTAAAGTCAACAATATTTAGTACCAATTTTATATTATAAATAAACATATATATATATCTTTAGTATAATATATAAGATATATATATATATATATATTTTATATATAATATATATAATATATAATATATATTATAATATATCAGTATGGACTTGTTTTATGGGATTTTTTTAATTTTCCCATTTTTGATTAAAAAGGTTTTCATGAATTTTTTTTCAATCTTTTTTTGAACTTATTCTTAAAGACACCCAGGATATATAATAAATATTTTACTATTTATTTACCAAACTTCAAAGATTGTGTGGCAGTATCTGGCAACAATGACAGATTTGGTGAATTTTTCAGTGTTTATTATATTTTCACGTTCAGTTGCTTTCCTGCTTTCACGGGAGTTGTGTGTGTTAGCGATGTTTTACACCTTTTATTATTTGTTATAATTAGTGTATACTAGTGTTTTATTGTATTATTTTAATAATAATACCATTTTTTCAGATATTTTGGTAGTTTATAAAAGTGATCAAATATGGGTAAAGTTAGTGATTTGAGTACACGGAAAGTCGGACAGATTAATGTGTTATTGCAAGTGAGCAACTTAAAACAGAAAGAAATAGCAGCAAAACTTTGGGTTTCAACTCAAACAGTTTAGTATAAAAAGAAATTGAAATACGGTCACAGCTGTTTAAGCTCAAATAGGGTTGGCAAAAGTGGAAAAGAAAAGAAAACAACACCAGGGAGGAAAAAATAGTTCAAATGCCTCTGAAAAATTGAAGACTATCATGTAGGAAGCTTTCTAATGTTCTATCAGCAGAAGGGGATTATTATTTCTAGAAGAACCGCCAATAGGAGGCTATTTAGATGCTGGATTAAAAGCCTATCGTCTAAGAAAGAAGCCCTAGACTAACTTTAGAAATGAAACGGCCAAGTAATGCCTGGGCTCAGACTCATATTCATTGGACTTCTGAGCAATGGGAGCAGGTAAGAGTTGATCAGTTAATAGATATTTTTCTTTTTAAAATATCACTTCCATAAAAGAGCATTTGTTATTAGTAAAATCGCAATGACACTTGAAAATATTCATTATTTACTGAATTGTTATTAAACATCTATGGTTTAAAGTCATGAATTTCTGTACTTGTTTGACTACTTGCATCATCTTCTATGCTTTTCCTACTTTTCATATTGTGTTTTATATTGCTCCAGATTGTATTCTCTGATGAATCCAACATTGCTGTGCTTGATGATCGTGTGCAGAGCGTGAGAAGGCGATCAGGTAGGAATTTAAACCCGAATGCCTGAAAAAAAAACTGTAAAATTTCCACAGAAATGGTGGGTGGGGGTGCCATTTCTTGTTCAAAGTTTCGTGATGTTCTTGAAGGCACTATGGATCAGCAATAAGTATAAATAAATGTAATTAAACTCGTTTTTTTTTAACGTACCTCAAAACAGGGATTGGTTTTGGGCGATAAGACCTGGTAATTTTTCAACCAGGACTCCGCCTTGTCCATTCAAGCAAGTCAGGTTTAAGAGATGGTTCGCACAGAATGGCGTAGAGGTTTCCATGGCCTGGAAATTCACCTGAAATGAACCCTATTGAGAGTGGTGTCCGTATTGAAAGATGAAATACACGATGTTGCCAATTACGACCAAGTAAAACTCCATAGAACGATCTTTATTCCGAAAAAATCCGAAAATTTGGGTGCAAACTTTAATTTACTGTAATGCCCCAGTCGCTGTTAAAGCCTTGCCGGTGTCAAGATGCCTTAAACCAAGTACTAAATATTTATTGTCCTGATGTATTAAAAATAATTGCAAAAAAAATTGAAATAAATTAATTCTACCTTTTTATTCAAAAAAAAAGCAAATTTTAAAAATTCCATAATAAATTGGCCAGTACTGTATATATATATATATATATATCAAGAATAATCTTAATGCATCTGTGGCAATGTTTAAGATTTGTTGTTTAATATATATATATTATATATAATATATATATATATATATATATATTATATATATATTTTAAAAAAAAATAAAAAATTATTATATATATTTATATTATATATATATATATATTATGTATATTATATATTATTATATATATTATATAATATATATATTATATATATATATATATATATATAAATATAATATAAAATATATAATATAATATATATATATATATATTATATATATATAGTATATATATATAATATTTATATATTCACCATTCCTCTGGTAGATCCCTAGAGGGATCTGTCAGATGTCACCAACTCCCGACATATCCCCTAGTTCAACATGCGAAGCTTGAGCTAGACTTCTTCGATCTCGTCGCTTTCCTCCTTGCTCCTAACGAGCCTCCCTATGGATCATTCCATCTATCTCCTTCTCGTCTCCCACCACTCTTCGTTCTTATCAGGTCTCCCATCATCATTCTTCTCGGAGCCTGCCCCCCCCTCACCCATCCTGTTAAAGTCCTACATGCAAGCTGATTTTCGTTGGACTTGTTTCATTTTTGATTCGATCCCCCTTTTTAACAAAATCTCCCGTCTTTACTGCATTCATTCTTCTTTTATCCTTCTGATCACTCTCAAAACTCTCATTATCTTGAGCCCTCACAATCTTCTTTCCTGCACTGTAGTCGGTGCCCCAACATTCGGAACCATATATCACAAAAGGGATTCAGCATTCGACCCTATAATATAGAATTTAGTCTTTGTTGGTATTGGATTTTTCCTTCAGTATCTGGTAATAAGGACTCTCGCTGGTTTGGGCGGGGAAACTTCTTTCATTCTCCTCATTTAGCTCATCACCATTCCACTCCCACCCTTCCAACACACACCACCAAATACTTTAAATTTATCCACCTAATTTAATTTAATTCCCCTCCAACACTTATTTTTATTTCTTTCTTTCTCTGGAGACCCTGTTTTTTTTTATTTTTTCGTATTTTTATTTCATATCCATTTCTCCTCATTTGGGTTTGTCCACACCTGTCCCATCAATATCTGCCCAGGGTCTAAAAGTGTTGTCCCTCTTCTTTTGCTATGGCTGCATCAATCTGCATTAGTAGACTAAAGTATAGGTTATTCCATTTATTCTGCATATTTCTTTTCAGATTGTAGTCATGTATATTAAATGGTGACAAGAACATTACTCTGTCCTGACTCCTCATATTCCCTTAAAACTATCTCTTAACTTTTTGATCTGCCTTCTTATCATATTTCTAGATCTCTTGATATGTACTATTAAACTCTTAATAATTTTGGTGTTATCTGCCGTCCACGGCTCTTCCAGATAATTTTCCAACAGCTTTTTTTCTTCTGTTTAACCCCCTGTAAAAAGCTTTTCCCAGTCTATGAAATAACCCCCACATCTGCCCTCCTATTTCCAATTTCTATGTTTTTTTCCTATTAAGGCTTTCATATAGTTTATTGCCCGTTGTCTTTTCCCGGTCCCCTGAAGCTACTGCCAGTCTCTATGTTATTATCAAACTTGTTTTCCCAGCCTTCTCTCTAACCATAAATTCAAATGCCCTTATTGCATTCCACCTTACGTCTCACAAAATATTATCTAGTTCTCCTATCGTCATTTCCAAATTCTTCTTTTTAAATTTCCAAATTCACATTTAAAGGTTTCTTTTAAACGATCTAATATCCTAACAGCCAAGTATACATATCCAGTTATACCATTTTCGGTACTCAACCGAAAAACATCTTACCCCATCCAATTAATGCATCATGCACTGTTTGTTCGATTTAAATATTTCGGGTGGTGGTATTATTAGCATGAAATTTCTAAATATATATTATACAGTACTCATATATTTCATAAAGCAGTTTATTTATATATATATATATATATATATATAATAATATATAATATATTATATTATATATATATATAATATATATATAATATATCTTATAATATTATATAATATTAATTAATATATATATATATATATATATATATATATAATTATATATTTATATAATATAATTATATATCATATAAAAACTGGTATGAGAGACTGAGTTGATATCCGGCGTGAGCAGAGGGTAGATTGATTATTTTATTACGTATATTGAGTATAGGAAATGGAGTAATGAATTTAGTTATCTATTATGTGCATAGTATAGGATGATTTATAAATTTTTAAAGATTCTTAGATAAGTGAATCATATTTGAGATTTAAAGAACTAATAATATTACACACAAGTTTTAGAACTGATAATTATGGATAAGAACATGATAATAATTTATTGCATGATCGAAGTTCATATGTTCACTTTTTAATGAGGGTGAATGATAAGTAATGGGAGTGGTTTTTCATTTTGGAAACGCATATTGGGTTATACAGCATCTGTCGCAGGTCTATGGGGATCTAACAAAGTTGATAATAACAAGGAGATGGCAGTATGGCTTCAGGGGGGGACAAAGTATGATACAGGGCTAATATATCACTATATGAAACATTAATACGAAAAAACGATAGAATCGAGAACATCAAGAACGAGGTCAGAGAGTGTGGTATTTCTAAATAGAGGAAACGCGCCCGGTTTACTTTCTGAAAGGATTTACTTTCCTACCCAGAGAAATAAGGGTACCAGACCTGGGAAAAGCTTTTGACAGGGAAACGGAAAAGTCAATTGCTGATGGAAAGATTTATGGAAAGGACCGGCCAGGACGGGAATCTTGGCAGAACATCATGAAACTCCTTAGACAGTTAATCAGTACACACTATTAGGATCCTGAGGAAATATGAGTACAGGGGATGCTTGAGCATCATGTGGTCAGTGTCAACACTGCTATATGAAGACTTATCAGAAGGAGGTGATATGGTTTATAGAAGAGCCAATATTCATTAAAAAAGGCATGTTGAAATATAAGGATGAGTTTGTTATATTTTAATATAATACTTTTGCGTGTTACAGAGCAATGATTTTTTATATGTTTTATAGAATATATCCCAGGTTTATATAATATTTACTTATCAGGCTTTAATATATGTATTTAATATAGGTATAAGTTTTCGTACTTAGGAAGTATTGTGTTGTCAGCGATAATTATATTTAGGCTTCTAGGATTATACTATGAGAAAGAATATAATGGTTATAAACGTATTTCCAGGAATAAAGTATTACAATTAGTCCTCCAATGATAAAAAGGATAAGGAAGTAAATTAAATTATACTATGGAAGAGAATCAGTAAAATTATATTAGGTAGTATTAATAATACTGAAGAGAATTAGACGAGTGTATTGGTGTTTGGAAGATATAAGGCCAGTTCGAGACCTCCGGAGGATAGGGACTGGAGCATTAGACACGCTCAGAGAAGAAGTTTCGGTAACACCATAATGAGAAACGAGGTGCCCGATTTGAGAGTTAACACTGGTAAATTAATCTGAGATAACTGGGAAAAAATCAATACCAAGACTAAATTTCCACTGCTAAGATCCCCAGGCCATATTTCGACGTGTCAACGTGGCTGAAAGGTATGCCCGTTAGCACAAGTAATGATTATCCTTGCTGAGAGTATATACTCGAGGCATTCTTGAAACAGTCTGTGTGGGTGGAGAGGCATACATAACAGTAGTGGCTTAGGATTAGAGGACGAGATTGAGGGCGTCAGATATGAGGGTTTTTGAAGAGTGATGCACATGAAAGGGACTCACATTCAAAAGAAGTGATGCATGTAAGATCGGGCAGTCTTACAGAGACTGAACTGAATCTATACGAAAATGACATCGGCACCGCTTCCCAACGAATACTTGCTAGTAAGGAAGTGCGCATACTGGGTACGGACTTCTCGATTTACATATGACGAGCTAGTGTTATAGTAGTGGTGAGGGTAGGGGAGGGCCTGAGATAAAAAGAAATGATGGATTTGGTAGAACCTGAAGTAAACGAAGAGTTAGGTATATATGGGCATGAACTACGAGAGTATAAAAATAATATAATATATATATTATATTATTATATAATATTTAGATATATTATATATATATATATTTATATTATTATATATATATATATTATAACATTAGGACCTAAACATAAATAGTGATTTGTCTTGGAGACCTCAAATCACATCGGTTGCTAAAATGGCCGCAAAAAAGCTTTGGGAATTCTGTTCAGATTGCGTTGAATTTTTTTCTTCCTGCAAGATGGCCAGTTATACTAAAGGTCCTTATTCGCCCCCTGTATGGAAACTGTTCCCACATTTGGGGGGGGTTCCCGGTTCCCTCTTTTGTAGGAGTTGAAGCTTTAAGGCCTAAGAAGGCTTATAAACACTGCCCATAAAAAAACTTTCTGACTCCTTGAGCCCTCTTTCTCTGCGTCCCGTGACGTCGCGCCCTATCTCTTTTCTATAGGTTACAACGGCAGGTGCTCGACGTGAATTAACCTCTCGCATTCCTCAACCACCTGCGGTCGCCCCTCGTAAATTCGAGAGGTGGGCTTGGTTTTCTTCTCATGAATATGCGTGAATAATTGGAAGACTCACAAGGGATCCAGTTCGTTTGTGGTAACCTCTTCTTTCAGCCCAATCTTTTTGTGGACTCCTTGCTTTCTTTTTATTTTCCCCCGCTAATATCCCTCTATTTAAATCCGCGTTCTGCGCCCACCTAAGGGAATTTCGTTAGGCCAAGGGACAGGGTGGTTTTACTTTCCATTTATTTAAATGTTTTCTTTATGTTAATTTTTTTTTTTTATTTATTTATTTTTGGCCCCCTCCTTTTGAAAAGGCATTGCCCGTGATTGGTGGTATCATGTAAAAAAAAAAAAAATATATATATATTATATATATATATATATATATTTATATATATATATATATATAAATATATATATATATATAGTATATATATATATATAATAATATATATTTACCACTTTCTCCTCTTCATCTCTCTTTACCAACACCACATGGAACACAAAAATTGATCTCTCATCAGACCACGTCCCAATAATAATAACATATAACAACAAAAAAATTTTCAGCCCTAAATAAGTTACAACCTTCCACTACTACAAAAGCAACTGGCAGAAATTCACCCACTACATCTAATCACACCTTCCTCTGCTAGAAATTAGTAATTCCCACTCTCGCGTAAAGCCATAGACAATCTCACCAAAGTAGTCACTAAAGCCCCCTAACCTATTCATACCAAAAGGCCACAGAAAGCACTACAACGCCTCCTTAACACCCGGAATCTGTAACTTATAAAACAAAGAAATACCATTCGACAACAAAAAACTTAAACTAAATAACTGACTGCACAAATTAACCCATTAAACACACAAATCTCCAATCTCATCTCCCCATAAAACAAAAACTCAAAAACCACCTAATGTAATGGACAATATGGGAAAGGCTGAATAAAAAAAGAACATGGCAAGTAATAAAACTTATCCATATCTCCCAAAACATCTCTCCACCCACAAATGAAGCTTTGAGAGGACAAAATAATTCCCTCCCCTACCCCAAACAACACTACAATTTTTTTTCACAACAATACTCCCAAAATCTCCAACAAACCTACCCACGCAAATAATAGAAAAATAATACGAAAACTCAAAAAAACGCAATTAGAAATCAACCCCAACTCCCCATTTTCTACACAACAAATAGCTTCTGACCCGGCCCACATCTCTAACCTTCATATAAAACACTTTGGACCTACTGCTATATCATTCATTACAAATATCTTCAACAAATCCTGGACTTTTAACCATATCCCTCCATATTGGAAAAAAGCAATTATCATACCCAAATTAAAATCCAGAAAAGATCCCATACCGAGCCATATCCTTCTCTTCTCCTTGTACCAAACTAATGGAAAAAGATCATTCTCACAAAATCTAACCCCATTTTCACTCCTAAATCCACCAACATGTCTTTAAAATCCCATTTCTACCTCAACAGCCTAACAAATATTACAAAACATATTAATGGCTGATTGACTTTGTCTGAACAATGTATGACTCTATGACATTGTTAAGCCTTCTGCACAATTTTGATGATATTCGTTCAAAAATCGTTCTAAATTCTTTATGTAACAATTCATAAAAAAATGGTTATCTGGTTAAATCTGAACAACTGTGGGTGTCAACAAACATAGTCTCTAAAAACTGTAAAGCTAAAAATGAGGTCCCCCAGGGCCATCTTATTCCTGTTTAACCTTTACAGCAAATATCCTATCCCTTAAACTCCTGATTCAGATGCTTCCATGAGATGACATGACATAACCCATATCAGACCCCTCAGTACCCACTGCCACAAATCTCTCCAGATTTATCTAAACCACCCTCGACTTGGTTGTCTTACAGAATTCAGCCTCTACCGAAATCATCCCTCTTAATCACCACAGACGGTACAATCATCCAGCTAATAAGTAACCTAAATGCTCCATCATACCTTAGACAAACACCCAGACACATTGCTGTTGAGCACTCATTAACCTTTACACCTCATTCAAAGCATATACAGCATATTAATAAAATTAGAATTTCTTAGACTCCCAATCTCAGCACCCAGGTTCAGCAGAAACAACCACACTGTCAACTACATTCAAACAATTCTCAAAACTATAATTAACTATGGATGAACCGTCTGGTATCCTCTAACTTCATCTACCAATAGAACTAAATTACATAGAATACAAAATACTACCATACGAACAATCACAGGTTTCTTAAAAACCACCCCTATCCAACACATGCATGAAGAAACAAAAATTCTTCCCATTCAAGATCTAGGTATGATAGGAACACAATTCTACGCCAAGACTCTTGACCCTACCCACCCATGCCATAACACCTACAAGAACACACCGTACATCGTTTAAGATCCCCACCCTCTTCCCCTGCCCTCTATTACAGCGAACTCTTTGAACCATCCTCCTCCCAAACAACATATCTCTTTCAAACCCATTCATTCACACAGCAATACCTCAATAACCGCCTACCAAATCACCTCATAAACTCCTGCACCCCCCGAAAAATCTTCAATTCAAAACACACTCCCACGAAAGGTGCAAGTCTCACACTTGAATACAAACATAGGTTTCGACCTCAAGACACTCTCTCCCCTCTCTGTCGTAGATGCTTAATAGAACCTGAAACTGTCGAACACCTCCTGCTAATGACTTACTCTACAGGTAACTCTGTCAATCCCCTAAGAGACCTGTGGATCAGCCCGGTTAAAAGGTTGCCCGGGTTTCTGGGAGAGTAACCTGGACTCCCAAATAAGGAGAACCCACAGGCAATAAATAAATATATGTGGGTTCAGAATGGAAACGACTCTAATACCCCTAGCAGTTTCCTTTTCAGAAATAGACTGCTCCGTTATTAAACTTAGTGTATTTAGTAGATTCGGATCTACTTGTAAAATTTGTTTGGAGGGGTGAGAAAGTGTGTGTGTGTGTGTGTGTGTG
>JABUQX010091280.1:15000-20478 GCA_015478945.1 Trachelipus rathkii
ATAGCCGGCCTTAAAGTTCGATTTCCTGTACCCCCCCCGTGTTATTCCCTCTGAAATGGGATTTAAGCACGTTAAAAGGATTTATATATATATATATATATATATATATATATATATATATATATATATATATATATATATATATATATATATATATATATATATATATATATATATATATATATATATATATATATATATATATATATATATATGTAAATAGTACTTATGTTATAAAAAAGTAACTGTTAAATAGAGAAAGATGTCTTCTGCCACCTCGGTAAATGGGGGAAAAGGAATGTGAATATATGCTCATCATATTTTCATTATAATATCCAAAAATTATTTGTATTTTTTTTATTGTCACTTTAGAACGTTATCAGTGGAACTGAGGCAGCTTTGTTTGTCTTCTTCTTCCTTTTCTGTACTGATTATACAGATTTTGAGTTTTTATATACTGTACATATTCCCATTTTGAACATTCTTTAGAAGAACTCTTTTCATATACGCTTATTAAGCAGGTGCTTCTTTGAGCAGTGTTAAGTTACTGGAACCAGTTCGTTAATATTTCATACTATTCAAGATGTTTCTTGTTTCAATTTTTCATCTAAAAATGTCTGCAGGGCTTTTTCAATTGATGTTGTCTGATTACTATTATTGTATTTTGCACTTATTAATAACATTTCCAAAATTTTAGTAGTTTAGAATAAGTTACAAAGTACTTTGTACTCTTTGTAAATTGCTTAGATATTTTTATAAGTGAATGATAAATTTATCAACAAATACATACCGTAACAATTAAATACAGTTCGAAAAATGAATAAAATATTTTAATTATAAATGTAGGTTGGTTCAAAATGAAACAATAATCTTTTGGTGTGTGAGTGGTGTTAATTAATTAAGTGAAATTTTTCATTCATTAGAGTGATTTTTCATGAAATGTAAATTTCCATTTGAACAACAACCACTGCTTTTTATGAACCTCTCCCATTTTTGTATAATAGTTTTATTAGTTGGGTTTAATTAATATAATTATACACGAGAATAATGATTATAATGAGAATGGTAGGAAGGTGATTGATTTCTGTGAAGAGAGAGGTATGTGTGTAAGTAATACTTTCTTTAAACACAAGAGTATCCATAAGTATACTAGAGTTGGTGTAGGTAGAGATGGTATCGAAGTGAAAAGTATGATTGATTTTGTGTTGGTGAAGAAGGAGATGTTGAAGTATGTGTTGGATGTTAAATCAGTGAGGGGTTTAGGAATGGGATTATCGGATCATTATGTTGTTCTATGTAAATTAAGTAGTGGGGGCTTGGATGGAGGAGGAAGGTGATACGAAAGGTAGTAGGTAAAATTAAGAAGAAGTTAAGTGAGCAAGAGAATAAGGATAAGTATGTAAGAACGCTCACAAGTAATAAATCGGTTGAATGTGAACAAGTTGATGCTGAACAAATCTGGGGGAAAATGAAGGAAGCAATTGTTAGTAACAAAGGAAGTATGTAGATGTGCTAAAGTAGAGTAAAAATGTTAACAGCGAATGGTGGAATGAAGAGGTGATGAAAGCGGTTAAGGTAAAAAGAAGCGTGGTTGAATGTACTAAAAGCAAATGATGAAGTTTCAAAAAGAAGTTGGGAATTATATAAGGAGGAAAAAGAAATACTAAAGATGTATACGTAGGAGAAAACAAGGGTAAATGAACAGTTTGGAAGGAGGATGAATGAGGACATACAAGGAAATAGGAAGCTCTTCTGGAAGGAAGCGCGAAAGGTTAAGAATGAGAATAAGGGGAATCTGCGTAGAATAATGAATAGGGATGGTGCTTTTGTAACTGATGAAATGGATGTGAGGGGAGAGTGGAAAAAACACTTCGAGAAAATATTAACAGTAATGATGAGGTGTTAGTGAATGTGTGTGGTTTGATGGTGCTCCAAGAAGGAATAGGTATTTTAGGGATGAAGGTTGTTAAAGTAAGGAGAATTAATGGGTAGGGTGAAAGTTGAAGAATATAGGTAAATCTGCAGATTATGGAGTAAAATTACTAGTGAAATGATCAAGGGAGGTGAGATGGTGATTGATTGGTTGGAAGTTGTGTAATAAAGCGTTTATGGAGGGTATAGTTCCAAGGATTGGAGGAGAAGGCGGTAATAATTGCCCACAGCCTTAAAGAATTAAGGGAGAAAAGGAACTGTAGAAATTATAGGGGAATAAGTTTATTGAGTGTTGTAGGGAAGGTATATGCTGGTATTTTGGTCGAAAGAGTGCGTCGAGTGACTGAGGGACTGATTGGTGAAGAACAAGGTGCGTTTAGGAGTGGTAGAGGATGTGTGGATCAAATCTTTACATTGAAACAAATGATTGAGAAAATGAGGGAGAAGAAGAATAAATTATATTTAGGTTTTATGGATTTACAACAGGCGTATGATAGAGTTAATAGGAAGCTTTATGGCAGGTATTAGTGATATATGGTGTTGGTGGTAGGCTTCTGAATGGAATCAAAGTATGTATGACGATAGTGAAGCGTGTGTAAGAATAAATGGTGATTGGTTTAGGATTAATAGCGGAGTGAGACAGGGTTGTGTTATGTCTCCTTGGTTATTCAATGTGTATATGGATGGGGTTATGAAAGAATTCGAGGTGGGGATGGCAGGAAATGGTGTTAGAATGATGGAGAATGGAGAGGAGTGGAGGGTGCCCTACCTGCTTGTATGCGGATGATTTGGTTCTGTGTGGCGAGTGCAGAGAGTTTGAGAGGATTGGGTGGAGAGAGATTTGGCAGGGTATGTAAAAGGAGGTTTGAAAGTAACGTAGATAAGAGTAAGGTTATGGTTGTGGTGAGGACAGTCCTCAGTGTGAAGTTATGTTAGATGATGAGCAGCTGGAGCAAGTGTCTGAGTTTAAATATTTAGAGGTATGTATTGGATGAGAAAGGGAACGAAAGGATGATGCAGGTGTGTACGGGAAAGTTGTGAATGGCAAGGAAGGTGGCTATTGCAATTAAATCGTTGGTGAATGTAAAGGGACTAAGTCTTGGAGTGCGCTAGAGTCTTACATGAGGTATGTTGTTACCTGTGTTATTGTATGGTAGGTGAGACTATGGTCTGGAATAAGAAGTATAGATCTAAGTTCAATGTGTTCAGATGGACAATCTTAGGGGCATACTAGGTGTGAAAAAATAAGTGAGGAATGAACGTATTAGAAGTGATGTGAGTGTGAAGAAAGGGTAAATAGAGAGAATAAATGAAAGTATATTTGAGATGGTTTGGTCATGTGGAAAGGATGAATGAAAATTCGGTTGGTTAGCGGATGTATAGTGGAGAGTGTATTGGGAACCGACGGCTGGGAGACCGAAGAAAGTGGATTGAGTCGGTGAACGAATGTCTGGAGGAGAGAAATGAGAGTTTGGCAGAGGCGAGAATAAAGGTGCATGATAGGAGAGAATGGAGGGGTTTTGTATGGGGGCATGGTTGTGGCCCACCTGGGCCAGGGGATGATTTACCATAGTGAGGGTCCGTCGCGGTCCTATGATGCTCTAGGGTGGATTTTCTGTCTGTGACGAGCTCTCACTAATTAATGGTACAGAGGGGGCGGTAAGGCTGGGCTTTCAGTTTTCGACGTTTGTCATGTTCCTCCTACTGCTTTTCTTTTCAGTGTACAGTGTATACTAAAATCATGAGGCAAAGGAAGATGAAGAAGAAGTATACGTTCAGTGTTTTCTTTTTTTTTTGAAGTGACTCCACATTCATTTTACGATTCTGGTCACAAGTATAGCATCAATTAACCGGTCTGTCAAGGTGGATGATAGGAGCCAGTCGTATGACAGCTACTAAGCCCTATCTTGTTGGATAGGATGGGGACTAACCCTTACTCCACAAAATGAATATTATAAAATGGAACCGAATTGAATATACAAAATTTTTACCTTCTTTGAATTCTCACATTCTGCATTATAAATAAATTAAAGCTGTCCTATTTTCAAATGCTTAATCTAGAAACGCTCTCTTCTTATATATATATATATATATATATATATATATATATATATATATATATATATATATATATATATATATATATATACAATATATATATATATATATATATATATATATATATATATATATATATATATATATATATATATATATATATATATATATATATATATATATATAAACTTTTGAACGTTGCTCGTTTGCAGCATGTCATAATCGTCTTCTCTTTCTTCTACTTGTTTACCCTGGCCCCTTAACAAGATATATTTCAAATCTTAAATACCTTGTGCTTTTAATTTTTTACTCACCCAATATGTGGTGTACCATTTATCCATTTTCAGTTGAAAAAATTATTGAAAGGAAAAAAATGCATAACACTTCGTCTCTTTATCATTAAGTTACTGTAAGTAAAGCATAAATATCGTAGACTATTTCTCTTCATATTTTTTTATAACTTTATGGACTCCATCAATAAATTACATTTCATTTAAGAGTTGCTGATTTCGTTTCTCGTCTTCCTTTTTTTACTGTTAAATAATTCAGTGACTCCTCCTTCTAGTGTGTAGTTTACAGCATAGGTTGCAAGCAGCGCAATCTTATGTTGGTGTGAATAATGTTAAATCAAATCATTTGTTGATGTGTTAGAACAGGTTAAGCAGCTCTTGTGTTTGTATTTATTAAATGGTATGAAAAGAGTAGGAAGAATCTTTTTTTATTAGGAAAATAAATGTAATATTTAACTTCTTAATGCTTTGACACTTAACAATGCATTTTGATTTGTTTCTTCATTAAGTAGTAATTATGTATTTTTTCAGGCATAAGTGTTAGTGATGTTAATTTGGAAGTGGGTGAATCTCTGTAGTTTTTGGCTTATTTTATAGCCACCAAGATTATGTTTTAAAAGCTGGTAGTGTTTCCCCTTTGTGTTACTGAGGTTTTGGTCTAGCATTCATGTGTTCAAGTAAGTGTTTTTGCTTCTCTGTTTGTTGATCTTCAATGAGAGAAACTTTAGATATTTATTCCAGAGGAGCCCAGGTTTTGCTTAGTCAAAAGTTATATATATATATATATATTTATATATATATATATATATATATATATTCTTTCTTCTTTCTTTCTTCACATTCCTCTTTGCCCCAAGATTGGGGTAAGGTGCTGTACAAGCATCGGAAAAGAAAGCAGTAGGAGAACATGACCAAACGTCGAAAAAATTTGACATGCAACATCATACATTAGTGGTGAGGCTCAAATGCAGACAGAAAAATCCACCCTAGAGCATCATAGGACCGGACGGATCATCACTATGGTAAATCGTCAATGTAAGGTTTTCATCCCTGGCCCAGGTGGGTGCCAATGTCTCTACCACCCTCACAAAACCCCGCCTTTCTCTCCTATCATGCACCTTTATTCTCCTTCTCTGCCAAACTCACATTTCTCTCCTTCAAACATTCTCGTTCTGAAGACTCCAATCCACTTTCTTCG
>JABUQX010091281.1:0-17500 GCA_015478945.1 Trachelipus rathkii
GTTGAGGCAACCGGGAGATGAGTTTCTCCGGGTGTCACCACTCGGAGGTTCGAGCATCCGTGTTAAGTAATGTACGTCTCATCTTGCGTTCGGAGTGGTACGCAGGGCTGAGAGTGGGGGATGAGCGCGGGATTGGGAGGACCTCCACCGCGTCTACACTGTGTCAGCTGGGGCAAGCTCGAATGAGACCGCCAGGCAGGGGCGGGACACGAGTGTCTTTTCACAGTTGTCGCAGCTCTCCTACTTAAAGTAGGAGAGCGAGAAGCTTTGTCCTACCTTTGCCTTCACTGGGATAAAGCTCTCTCGATAGAGTCTAAGCGGAGGTACGGAGAGCTAGGCAGAATACGAGGTGGGGTCTTCGGGACAAGTGAAAAATCAAATCGAGGTGAGTCCGGAGAGGGTGCAGGCCGTGGCGGTAGAGTCTTTCCCTGCTTCGAGTCGAAAAAAGGCGGTTTTTCCGCCTTTTTACAAGGAAAAGTAGAGCTTTTCTACGCGTTGAGCTCTTGGACGATCCTTCTGGCGGGGTGGAGGTTATCTCGGGAAGGCGGCGCTGGGCGTCTAGAAAATCTACGAGGCGAGCGAGTCGGCAACATTTACCCGATTCGAAGATTGGCATCTGGAGAAAGAGAGGTTTCTGGTAAGATGAGGGTGCCAATGACGCTTCGTACTCGCAGGCAGAGGCCCCATCATCGCTCCTGCTTCCCACCACGCGAGAATAGATGCATGTGAGCAGGTGGAACGGGGAAGAAGATGGTGAGACATCCGGGAGATGAGTTTCTCCGGGTGTCACAATCGGAGGTTCCGAGCATCCGTTGTTTAATGTCAATAGTCACGTCCTTCTGCGTAAAGGAGTGGTAACGCAGGGCTAGATGCGTGGGATGAGGCGGGAGTGGGAGGAACTACCAGCGTTGCCTGTGTCAGCAGGGAAAGCTCGATGAGACGCTGGCTGCTGGGGCGGGGACCGAGTGTCTTCTCACAGTTGTCGCAGTCCTACGTAAAGTAGGAGAGGGAGAGCATTATGTCCTCCCCTTGCCCTCTCACTGGGATAAAACTCTCTCGACTAGAGTCCTAAGCCGGAGGTACGGAGAGACTGCCAGAACGAGGTGGTGGTCTTCCGGGACCAAAAGTGAAAAACTCAAATCGAGGGGTCGAGTCCCGGAGAGGGTGAAGCGCCGTGGCGGTCGAGCTTTCCTTGCTTCGAGGAAAAAAGGCGGATTTTTCGCCTTTTTACGGAAAAGTAGAGCCTTTTTTCGACCCGTTGAGCTTTTGGACGATCTTTCTGGCGGGGTGGAGGTTTATCTCGGGAAGGCGGCGCCCGGGCCGTCTAGAAAATATACGAGGCGAGCCGAGTCCGAGACAAAACTTTACCCGATTGAGATTGGCCATCCTCGGAGAAGAGAAGAGGTCTTCCTGGTAAGGGGTGCCAAATGAGCTTCGTACTCGCAGGCGAAGCCACATCGCTCCTGCTTTCCTGCATCTTGCTTCGCGAGATAGATGCATGCGGAGAGGTGGAACGGGGAAGATGAAGGTGAGGCATCCGGGAGATGATTTTCTCCCGGGTGTCACCCCTCGGAGGTTCCGTATCATCCGTGTTATTATCAATGTCACGTCTTTCTCTGCGTTCAGGAGTGGTACGCGGGCTAGAGCGTGGGGACTGAGGGGGTGGGAGATCTTCACGCGTCTGCTGTGTCAGAGGTGAAAGGCTCGATGAGACCGCCTGGCTGCTGGGGCGGGACACGGGTGTCTTCTCACAGTTGTCGAGTCTCCTACGTAGTAGGAGGCGGAAGGCATTCTTATGTTTCCTTTGCTCTCCTGGATAAAGCCTCTCTTCGACTAAGAGTATTAACGGAGGTCGGAGAGATGCAGAACGAGGTGGCGGTCTTCGGACAAAAGTGAAAAACTCAAATCGAGGGTTCGAGTCCGGAGAGGGTGCAGCCGTGGGGGTCGAGCTTTCCCTGCTTCGAGGTCGAACAAAGGCGGATTTTTCCGTCTTTTTACGGAAAGTAGTAGCATTTTCCTCGACCGTTGAGCTTCTTGAACGATCTTTCCCTGGGCGGGGTGGAGGTTTTCGGGAAGGCGAGCCTGGCGTCTAGAAACTTACGAGGCAAGCCGAGTTCGAGACAACTTTACCCCGCATTGAAGATTGGCCATCTCGCGAGAAGAAGAAGAGGTTTTCCCTGGTAAGGAAGGTGCCAATGACGCTTAGTACTCGCAGGCAGAAGCCCCATAATCGCTCCTGCTTCCCACTCTCGCGAGATAGATGCATGCGGAGAGTGGAACGGGGAAGATGATGGTGAGGAATCCGGGAGATGATTCCCGGGTGTCACCACTCGGAGGTTACGAGCATCCCGTGTTAATGTCAATGTCACGTCTTCTTGGTTCAGAGAGTGTACGCAGGGGCCTAAGCGTGGGGATAGAGAGCGGGAATGGGAGGAACTTCACGCGTCTGCATGTTGTCAGCAGGGCATAAAGCTCGATGAGACGCATGGCTGCTGGGGGGGAAGAGTGTCTTCTCAAGTTGTGGCAGCTCTTATACGTAAGTGGAGGCGGAAAGGCTTATTATGTGCTCTTTGCCCTCACTGGGATAAAGCTTCTTCGAATATGAGTATTAAGCCGGAGGTACGGAGAGATTGCCAGGAGGTGGCGGTCTTCCGGGACAAAAAGTGAAAACTTAAATCGAGGGGTCGAGTCCCGGAGGGGGTGCAGCCGTGGCGCTCGAGCTTCCCCTGCTTCGAGGTCGAAAAAAGGCGGATTTCCCTTTTTTCGGAAAGTAGAGCCTTTTTCGACGCCGTTGAGCTTTGGACGATCTTCTGGGGGGTGGAGTTATTTCGGGAGGTGGCGGCGACTGGCCGTCTAGAGAACAATTAGAGGCGACAGAGTCCGGAAACTTTTTACCCGACTTGAAGATTGGCCATTCTCGCGAGAAGAAGAAGAGGTCTTCCTGGTAAGAGAAGGTGCGCCAATGACGCTTAGTACTCGCAGGCAGAAGCCCCATCATCGCTCCTGCTTCCACTCTCCGCGAGATAGATGAATGCGGAGAGGTGGAACGGGGAAGTTGATGGTGAGGCATCCGGGAGATGAGTTTCTCCGGGTGTCACAACTCGGAGGTTCCGAGCATCCCGTGTTTATGTCAATGTCACGTCTCTTCTGCGTTAGGAGTGGTACGAGGGCTAGAGGTGGGGACTGGAGGCGGGATGGGAGGACCCTCCAACCGTCTGCCTGTGTCAGCTGGGCAAAGCTCGATGCAGACCGCAGGACTGCTGGGGGGGACAACGAGTGGTCTTTCACAGTTGTTCGCAGCTTTCGCTACGTAAGTAGGAGAGGAGAAGGCATTATTATCCTACTTTGGCTCTCATGGGATAAAGTTCTCGAACAGAGTCCTAAGCGGGAGGTAGGAAGAGACTGCCAGAACGAGGTGGCGGTTTTCCGGGACAAAAAGTGAAAAAGCTCAAATCGAAGGGTCGAGTCCCGGAGAGGGTGCAGCGGTGGCTCGAGGTTTCCCTGCTTCGAGGTCGAAAAAAGGCGGATTTTTCGCCTTTTTACGGAAAAGTAGAAATTCCTTTCAGAGTTTGTTTGAGTTTGGTTTTTGTTTTCTAGTCGGGGGAAGGTTATCTCATTAGGGCGGATTGCTCGGGCGCCTAGAAACATTTTACGAGTACGATGCATTTGAGACAACTTTCCCCCGACTTGAAAATTGGGCCCTCGCGCAAGAGGTAGGTTCGTCCCGGCGAATGATGTTAATGAACCTCGTGGTCGCGTGGAAAAGAGATGGCGCGGCCCCCTGCTCCTCCTCCTCCTCTCTTGGTAGTAGCGAGTGGTAGTAGGGGTTATACTCGAGGCAGTTTACTAAAGGGAAGGGTGTAGTCATCAGCGCTCCTTCAGCAGTTCGAATGGCGGAGACAAAAAGCGGTTCTTCCACTAGCCTCTACGCTGGAATATCTGCTCGTGTTTGGATATGGAACTGGGGGTTCGCTTCTGCTGAAAAGCTTTGCTGTCTCTCCCTTCTTTAGTTGCTGCCAAGAGGGTACTTCCAAATCCAGTCAAGAACGGGGAGAGAGGAGGTTGGGTTCTTCTTCTCCCAGCGCGTGTGTCACGGGTTTGGGCTTCTAGCTTGGTGCGTGACTGTATGTTGTCTCGTCACCCTCTCCTGCAATATAGACTCGACGAAGGTGGATCGCGAAGTGGAATTCTGCTTACCCCCCTAGCAGTTTTCCGTGACCTAGTCGAAAACCTGAAATCGAGAGAAAAAATCACGGAGAGGTGTCGAAGCTCAGCAGTCGTCATTCCGCGGTTAGAGGCCAAAAAAGGCGGATTATTCCGCCTTTTTAGGAAATGAGAAGCTTTTTTCTCGAATTGTTGAGTCTGTGGTTTTTGTTTTCTGGTCGGGGAAGGTTATCTCATTAGGGCGGATTGTTCGGCCGCCTAGAAAAATTTTACGAGTAACGATGCATTTTGCGAAAAACTTTCCCCAAATCTTGAAAATTGGCCCTTCGCGCAAGAGGATAGACCGTTCGTCCGGAATGATGTTAATGAACGTCGTGGTCGCGTGGAAAGGATGGGGCGGCCCCCCCCAGTAGTGTGGTAGTGGAGTGGTAGTAGGGTGGTTATAATCGAGGCAGTTTACTACGGGAAGGGTGTAGTCAAGAGCGCTTTCAGCAGTTCGAAGCGGAGACAAAAAAGCGGTTTACACTCCTCTACCACACCGAACTGGCAACTCTGCTCGTGTTATGATTATGGAACTGGGGGTCGCATTTCTGCTGAAAGCTCTGCTGTTCTCCTCTTCTTTAGTTTGCTGGCCAGAGGGTATTCAAGTCCAGTCAAGAACGGGGAGAGAGGAGGTTCGGGTTCATTCTTCTCAGCGCGTGGTGTCCGGGTTTGGGCTTCTGGCTTGGTGCGTGACTGTCTGTTGTCTCGTTACCCTCTCCTGGCATATAGACTCACGCGAGTGGATCGCGAGGAATGGACCTCTGCTTAGCCCTCTAGCAGTTTTCCGTGCCCTTAGTCAAAACTGAAATCGAGAGAAAAATTCACAGAGAGGTTCGAAGCTCAGCAGTCGTCGTTCCGCGGTTTGAGGGCCAAAAAAGGCGGATTTTCCGCTTTTACGGAAAAATAGAGCTTTTTCTCGAATTGTTTGCGTCTGTGGTTTGTTTTCTGTCGGGGGAAGTTATCTCTTGGGCGGTTGCTCGACGCCTAGAAATTTTAGAGTAAAGATGGCATTTGAGAAAAAACTTTCCCTGACTTGAAAATTGGCCTCCGCGCAAGGGACTAGACGTTCGTCCCGAGCGATGAATGTCAATGAACCGTCGTGGTGAGTGAAAGGATGGGCGCCCCCCTGCTGCTGCTGTCCTCTCTCTCTGGGTAGTAGAGAGGTGGAAGGTGTGTTGTAGGGGTGATAACTGAGGCAGTTTACTACGGAAGGGTGTCAGCCGCTTTCTTTTAGCAGTTCGAACGGAGTAAAAAGCGGTTCTTTCACTCCCTCACGAATGGCAAATAACTCTGCTCGTGTTTGGATATGGAACTGGGGGTCTGCTTCTGCTGAAAAATCTCTTTCTTCTTCTTCTTTAGCTGCTGCAAGAAGGTACATCCATCGAACGCAGAGAGCGCATCACAGAAAACGTTAGTCCTAGGTATAGCCGATAAACGCTTTAGCGCAAGCGGAGTTAGTAGTCCTTTCTCCCTCTACCGACGCAGTAAAGATGCGCTGTGTGGTTTTGAAATGGAGCTGGGTTTGCTGCTTATTGCATGTTGGAAGCTGCTATAGGTAAAAATCGTATTTCTCCTACGACTTCTGTATGATGCTTTCGAATATATATAATGAGGTTTGAGATGACCTATGCTTTCATGAGGTATCCTTCGGGCATGTCACGCTCCAATTGTGTAGTTAGTAGCAGCAGATTCTTCCGTTAAGTAAAGTCGGGGTGCGACTGTCTTTCGGTCGTAGCTGACTACTGCTATAGCACATTGGCTATAGAGGCGCAGTTCGAATATGCTCGCTGGCAAGAGGCTGGCTGGAACCTTAAGAAGGCGAGGATATTTTTCTTTTGCTCTTCTTTTCATGCCACATCCGGTCCAGACAGACTGACCGATCCCTGCCCGAACGACATTAAACGAGCGGTGATAGCAAGATAGGTATAACCATCGGGGCCAGTTCACAAGCCCTGTCACTGCACTAGTTGGAGTATGGAGAGGGTGAGGAGCCCGAACATGACTTCCGCGTGGCAGGATGGGTATTCCGGTAACGACCGCAGAGTGTAATGGAAAAGACTCTACCAGCACAGCCGAGGTTTGGTCGTTGGGCGGCGGATTGAGTCGGTGAATTGAAGGTGATTGGCCTCTCGCGTAGGTATCACCATCTTCATCGCCAAACTCGTCGGTCAAACCAGCGATTTCATTTCCTGATACGGCACCGCAGCTCAGGATGGGGGTAAGATCTTGCCTGTGGCGACGGGGTTACATCTATTAAGAAAGCATGTGGCGGTAGTGCGTACGGGTATGAAGTGTTCTGGATCGTTCAAAGGCTGAAACCTTAATAAGACGATACAAAGTGCCTTTCCATGACCGCCGTGCTGGCACCGAGTCACCGCCGGGGGACCCTCTAAAGATTGAATGTACCTTTAATCCGCCCTGAACAATTATAAGCACGAGAGAAAATGGTCCAAGCAAGCGGGCACGACATCGGCGGTCTTTGATACACCGGTGAACTGTCTCTTGTTGACGATCATTGTGTCCGAGCGCAGTGGTTAATACGGGACGCGGAGGAGAGATAGGACTGGCTTTTGCTGGGTTGTTGGCTTCCCGCCAGGCAAAGTATACTAATACTTTCGCGTAAGTAACGCAGGATTGGGCCTCTCTCTTCCCGGCCGGCTAAGTGTGGTTGTAGAGGCCTGAAAGCGGGGGGTACATAGAGTTCCGGGTATGTGGAATACATTGCCAGCGATGACGAGAGAAGAATATGCGGAGGAGGAGATGGGGTATGATGTTGATCTCGCAAGAAATAGGCAGCGGTTTTTCATCCTCTACGACTGCCAATAACTCTGCTCGTTTGGATATGGCGGTGGGTCAGCTTCTTCTTCTGCTGAAAGTGGTTTTCCTGTACATCGTGTATCCTATCCTTCGCATAAAAAAAAGTCTAGAACTTGTGCTCCTTGTTCTCGGAGCAGCAGGCAGGCAGAGTGGAGTTAGTTGGAGTGGCGGCGTCATCAGTGCAGCAGTGGGCTGGCTAGGCTTGGCTCCTGTTTTTTTTTCTTCTGTTCTGTTCTGTTTTGTCCTACTTTTTTCGGTCATAACGTTTGCGAGCCTTGTTCTCGGAGCGGCAGGCAGGCAGATTGGAAACAGTTGGAGTGGCCGCGGCGACAGCAGCAGCGCAGTGGGGGCAATGGCTGGCTGGATTGCTACGTTTCGCACTAAATTGACATTTTTTTCTGTTCTGTTTTCTGTTCGTTTCGGGGGGCCAGGCAGGCAGGCAGGCAGGCAGGCAGGCGGCAGGCAGGCAGGCAGGCAGAACCCTTCTCACTTGGCGAGGCGGCGGCGAAAGCAACAGCGCAGCAGCAGGGGCAAAGGACGGGTAAAGGCAAAGGGGCACTCAAAGCAAAGGGGCACTGGTAAAAGCAAAGGGGCAATGGTAAAGACACTGGCACTGGGACAGGTACGGAATGGCTGGCTGGATTGCTAAGTTTCGCTCCCTCCTTTCTTTGTTTCTTTGTTCTGTTTCTGTTTTGTCTGTCGGCTCTCGTTTCCCGAGTGGTGGTCATGTCCGGTGAAAAAGTTAAGGTTTTCAAGTCGAAGATGGTAGTTATTTTGGCCGGCGTTGCGGCGGGCTGGGGTGAGCACCGCGAACGTTGGTGTGGTGGATGTATTGAATGACGGAAACGCAGTCCACCGGTTTACGGAGCATATGAACGTGTTCTCGAGCTTCAGTAGTTACTGTTTTTTTGCAATCAATCCTGTTTAATTTAGTCGTCGCGGTAGAAAGAAGGTGGAGATACGGAATAAAAAGAGCACGCTGCACGCGGACGTAGGCGGCTTCCGTGGCTGTGAACAGCGATTCACCTCTGCAGCATCAGCAAATGTAAGTTTTCTTAGCTACCTGCTCGTAAAAGTTTTTCGGCTTCCTGCCGTGTTTGGGAGAAGAGAGGGAGGTGGTTATCTCAAAGGTGGATACTTGGCCGCCTGAAAAATAAATTTCCAAGAACGCTTGCTAAGAGAAACCCACCTTCCCTTCCCCCCCATCCCAGGCATCCAGGCAGTTGGGGAGACCGTTCGTCTTGTTAGTCGAATGCTGTCGTTGACCCGTATAGTAAATTCTATTTTAAAAATAGAACGAAAAAGCTGGTTATAAAGTCGAACTTTTACGAGAGATTGGGCTAGAAGACTAATAACACTTTGCGCTCTTGCTGCACGTGGTGCTTTCTCTCTCTCTTTCAGTTTCGGTGTCGTCTTCGTCGGCAATTTCTCTTCTCACTGCGCTGATTTTAATGACGTCGGTTGCTCGTGCTTGAGTTTCCGGAGCAGGCTGTAGATAAAACTCAAAGCTACTGTCGCTTACTGGGCTTAGGTATCGAGTAGCGGAGGTCTCAACTTGGACATCGAACGGCTTAGAAACCTCGCATAAAGAAGGCTCGTTCCTATTTAGCTATAGCATAGCCCTATTTCTTTTTTAGCGTTCCCGTCATCAAAAAAAAAAACTTTCTTTTTTTGTTTGTTAACGTTTGTTGAAACGGATCCGAGATTCTTTCGGGGATTTCCCCAAAGTTTCGATGGTCGACCGACGTTTCAGGCAGCGAGCGCCGAAGGTGGATGCACTGCTGGCCGAAGTAGGGCACCGCGGCCGTTCGAGAGGTGTCGATGACACGGGGTCTGGGAAACCGCTCCTTCTCGTTCCCGGAAAGGCAGCAAACCGCTTGCCGGTTTGAAGACGCCGCCGGGTTTTCCGAGTTTGGCGGGGCCGCCCCGTTGCTCTGACGGCCTCTCGGACGGTTAAATGTTGTAAAGTGTGCTCTTGACTGGGGGTATACGTCCTCTCACCACCTCAGCCGCCCCTGAGGAGGCGAAGTCGTGCCCCCGCTATGTCTCGCAGCGCGCGACGCGGTGTAGTTTGCGACAGCTTACTCGTCCCGTTTTGAAACAAGGACCAAGAAGTCTAGAATATGCGCAAGTCAAAGGGCTGTCTAAACCTCAAGGCGAAACGAAAGTGATCCTTTCATAGGGCTGATCCGTTTCGGGGTGCGTGCGTAGGTATTTCTCCAGGTCGCCGGTGTCGCCCTCACGGGTTATTTCGGCGGTGAGTGGGTTTGCCTCTGGTCTCCCCCCGATTAACCACCCTGTATGTGGACGGCGCAAGCCCGGGGCCCGCGCCGCTCCTTCTCGCTGTTAATGCCTAACCGGCTAGCTGCTTCCCCGTTTCCCAAACAATTTATGACAAATTTTTTTTGTCTTGTTCTTCGGGGGACGGGGCACGTAGTGGTCGCGTTTCGCAGGCTTGTTAAGTTGAGTAGCGGGCTCTCCGAGCGCATATTCTGGTACCCGAAAGATGGTGATCTATGCCTGGCCAGGATGAAGCCAGGGGAAACCCTGGTGGAGGTCCGCAGCGATTCTGACGTGCAAATCGATCGTCAGAGCTGCGCATAGGGGCGAAAGACCAATCGAACCATCTAGTAGCTGGTTCCCTCCGAAGTTTCCCTCAGGATAGCTGGTGCTCGTTTCGCGCATTGAGAGTTTCATCCGGTAAAGAGAATGATTAGGGGTCCTTGGGGATGAAATTTCCTCAGCCCATTCTCAAACTCTAAACGGGTGAAGAAAAGGGTTCTTTCTTCATTGAAGCCTCTTTGTCGAATCCGAGTACTTAGTGGGCCATTTTTGGTAAGCAGAACTGGCGCTGTGGGATGAACCAAAAGTCGAGTTAAGGGGCCTAAGTACCGGCTCATGTAGAACCAATGAAAGGCGTTGGTCGCTCAAGACAGCAGGTCGGTGGCCATGGAAGTCGGCATCCGCCAAGGAGTGTGTAACAACTCACCTGCCGAAGCGACTAGCCCTGAAAATGGATGGCGCTAAAGCCGGTCCCCGATACTCGACCGTCGAGGTAGTAACGGCTCTTCCCTTTCTCCTTCACGGGAGGGGGACCGTCCCGGATATGTAGGGATGGATAGGGTCTCGAAGCCTCGACGAGTAGGAGGGCGCGGGGGTGGCGCAGAAGCTCATGGCGTAAGCCGGAGTGGAGCCGCCTCCGGTGCAGATCTTGGTGGTAGTAGCAAGTAATCGGATGGGAACCTCGAAGGCCTGTTGCGGGGAAGGGTTCCTCGTCAACTGCGTTTGTACGAGGGGTAGTCGGTCCTTAGCCCGCGGCTAACGCTTTGTTAGTCGTAGCACCGCGGGTTTCTTTAATGCAATCCAAATGAGATTTCACCGTTTGCGCGCCTTGTTTTCTCGGAGCGGCAGGCAGGCAGACTGGAACAACAACAGTTTGAGTGGCGGCGGCGACAGCAGCAGCGCAGCGGTGGTAATGGCTGGCTGGATTGCTACGTTTCGCTCCCTCCTTCCTTGTTTCTCTGTTCTGTTTCTGTTCGTTTCGGGTGGCAGGCAGGCAGGCAGGCTGGCAGGCAGGCAGACTGGAACAACAGTTGGAGTGGTGGCGGCGACAGCAGCAATGGCTGGCTGGATTGCTACGTTTCGCTCCCTCCTTCTTAGTTTCTCTGTTCTGTTTCTGTTTTGTCTGTCGAAAACTTTTTCTCATTTGGATGAAATGATGTGTTTCAGATTTTTCCGTCGGTTGCGCTGGTGCGAAAGGGGATCCGGTCAATATTCCGGAACTAGGCGCGGGGAAGATATTTATATCGTGGACTTTGGACACGCTCGATGCTCCTGGTAACGGGAGATATTGCCTCAGCCACTGGTGGCGGTCCGGGGAGGAGCTTGCTCTTTTCTTCATAAGGCGCCGCGGGTCCTGGAATCATTTCGATAGGAGAAAGGACTTAGACATACGTGGTCGTCCGAAGAGCGTCGCATTTGTTGCGGCGTCCCGCGTGCCGTTGCCGGTCCTTGAAACTGTGGTGGAGGGTGTGCTCTACTTACGAGTCCAATCTTCGCGCCTGTCCGTACCCAGAACCGCATCAGGTCCCCGAGGTTCGCAGTCTCTTGTCGCTAGTCGAACGTAGGTAAGGGAAGTCGGCAAACTCGATCCGTAACTTCGGGAGAAGGATTGGCTCTGGAGGGCGGGCCAGTCGGGCCTGTCTTCGGAAGCGGCTCGGGCGGGGCTCGGCGGCCGTTCGGTCTGGATAAGGACTCCATTGCGGTTTCCGATGCCGGACGGACGCGTCGTCGTCCTCCCCTCCGTGGACGAGGGCGGGCTAGGACGGGGGTTCGTCGCGCGGCAGCCGGCAGTTCTTATTGCCGCGCTGCTGTCGGCGAGCTGGTTGGTTTTCAAAGGGGGAGATCGCAGCAATGCGGTCTCTTTCCAGCTTTGGCCTTCCATCCGTCTCGGCTGGCTACTAACGTCCAATTCAGAACTGGCACGGACCAGGGGATTAGCGACTGTTCTAATTAAAAACAAAGCATCAGCGATGGCCTCAACTCGGTGTTGCGACTATGTGATTCTGCCCAGTGCTCTTGAAGCTCAAGTGAAGTAACTTATGACTTCTCACCAGCCTTTCCCGCGTAAAGTGTGCATTGAGTCGCCCTGAGTTAAGCTTGGCGGGTAATATTCGCCTGCGTTCGGTATACCTAGTTCTCCTCTCCGGTAGGGTTAGCCGAAGAGAAATGGTCTACGAAGTGTGTATAACGGTCCCTCCCTACATTGTGTATAGTTGTTTCCGGCACTCGCCCAGCCTTGCTATTTCCCTGAGCTCGAAAACCGAGCGTTTGCGTCTCCCTTAGTTGGTAAAGCTGTTAAAATTACCGCTCACCCAATGGGCTCAGCCCGGACGTTGCGTTACGCACTGGCTTTGGGTGTATTCGTCAATTCCGGGTGGGTAGATGACCCAGGATTCCTGACTGTTTTGGTTTCCGCTGCCTCGGAGGAGGCGAGCCCTGGTTGTGGCCCTTTGCCTTCACATTCCTGTGGAGCCGGACCGGAGAGAGGCTAGTCCCCTAATCCGGAGGGTGTGGGAGTTGATGGTATAAGGCCATGTTGCTGAAGCCGACCCCGGATATTTCCCAACCTGGGAGCACCGTCCCCTCCTATAGGGCGGAAAGAGAAGAACTTGCTAATTGCCGTCAGGGTTCGTGCAGCTAATCACGGACCACTGCGTCCCTCGACCTCACCGAATCGTTGGGTATCAGTGGCACTGTAACCTATGGTAGCGGCTAGCTGCCCAGGCTGTAGATCCGTCCATGGCGGTTGGCTTTCGGGCCTTGGTGGTGGGATTAGCAACCCTGCTTATCCGGGGCTACCTAGTTTCACAAAGGTTCGGGGAGATGGTATGAGCGGCAGTGTTCCTCCAAGCTTCGCACTTGGGGGCCTGCGGCCGGCGGTCATGGGTCTGGCTTGGCCGGCCCACATCCCGAAAAAACACCCACGTTCCCCCTGCTTGAAGCGGTCAGGGCACTTGAGGTCCGGTTGCCCTAAGGGGAGTTTCAGGGCCCGTTTGGGATCCTAGTACCTTGGACGGTTGTATTGGCGGGCCTGGCTCTCCACCTAAGGTTCCCGTTACGTCGTCGACCTGTCGCTAGTGGGTAACGGGCGGGAGGATGTAGTTTTCGACACTTTGTGGACAGTCAGTTCTTTGGTAACGTGCTCCGAAGGGTGGAGACGTGGAAAGTGAAAGGCGAGCGCATCAATGGCGGTACGAGCGAAGCAGATCTTCACCTCCGCCTTCTGCAGTCATCCTGTGACGGAAGTGGGCTCGGGGGTGTAGCAGAGGTCGCACCAATCTTCGCATCAATGATCCAGAATTGTACCAAAACTTTTTACTGGCCTCGCGATTTTATAACGCCATTAATGTGCGAGTGAAACCTGGCTTCCGACGTGGAGAACGAGAATGCGGGGAGCAGAGTACCCCTCTTGCCGGTCGAGCTTGTCCGTATCAGGGGACAGTCTGGGACATCCGGTGGCAGGGATGTCCGGAAAAAACCCACCGCAATCGGGTGAAGAGAGACACGATGGTAGTTGTGGACTTGACACGAGACTGCTGCGGAAAGTTCTGCGACGTAGGAGTGAGCCAGGATTAAACACACCGACGGTCCTCGGAAGCCCGACTTGGTTATCAAGTTCTGCGGGACGGTGGGTGCATGCTGTTGGATGTCATCACAGTTGTGGGCCCGATGCGGCAAGCTTCCTCCATCCGTGCTGCCCATGAAAGGACAACGCGGCAGCATTATAACAAACGCCGCTATACTTGACTGGCGAGCGAATTGGCTCGGGTATAACATCCTCGACCAGCCGACGAGTCGATGTAGGGCGTAACCTTATCGCTGGCGCGGGTATCTGGCCGCTAATAGCTGCGTGGAATGCGTTTCAGCGGTTTTGGATGCGACGGACCAGGGGCTTCATCATCGCTTGGCTATCTCAGGAAGTCTTACGAATGCCTAGGGGTTTCCGCGATAATATTCCGGGATATTTAGGGGTCCGGAAGCCATCTATTCAACCTACAATTTGGATTTTCATTAATTCTTGATTTCAAAAAATCGTAAACAAAAAAATTGCATTAGGATAAGTGTCGGGTTTCGACTATATTAATTGTTTAGCACTGGTCGCATATAGTTTCCATGCTGGTCGCTTGCCTAGATTCCGGGATTTTTTTATTGATTACGGAAAAAAATAATTTCATTAGGGAACAAGAAACTTGGAAACCAGGACACTCGCCATAAACAATAGGCAACATTATTTGATGACCTGGATGGATCCAAAGTGTTTTTTTCCGGGAATTTTGAAAGTTGCCCCAGTGTTTTTTTCCGGGAATTTTGAAAGTTACCCCAGGAAACTACTGAGGGGGACCTAAGGACCCTATAAATGGTTTTAGTTTGCTCGCGACCTCAACAGTTTTTTCACCACAGAATTGTTGATTTTTAGAGTGGTCGCGAGTGGTCGCAAGTGGTGGCGTGGTAATTTTAGAAGGTACCTTGGACTTGCGATTCCAATTATACACTTAGTTTTATGTTGGTACCCTCAGTTTTTGAGTCCGACCAAAAAAAATTTTTTTTTTTCATGTTTCCTGTTTTTGGCGACCTTGAGTTTGAAGATCATTTCACAGTCTAATATTATAGTCAACGCAAAGTCCAGAAAACCACCTTACTTGATTGTGCTTGTAGTAAGCGTATAGTAGAAACCAACGAACGAACGAACATTCATGTGCGAAAGAAAACGTACGTTGGAACATAATCTATATATATTATAGTTTATATTATATATATTATATATATATATTATATATATATATATTATATATTATATATATATATATATTATATATATATATATAATATATATATATATTATATATATATATATATTATATATATATATATATATATATTATATTATATATATATATATATAATATAATATATATATATATATATTATTATATAGTATATTACTGTTTCGTTATAGGAAATGGTTATTTTTATTTTATTTATTTTTACTATATCGTAAAGAAAAATAATGTATTTAATTATTTTTATTGAGAAACGTTTGCTTTAAAAAGAAAAATATGAAATAATAGGCCTCCCAATTACATATTTGTAACATTTGCTTATGGACTGAAAATATCAAATTTATATCGAATGCCAGCCAATTTCATTGAACTTATCTGAAATGTTTGAAATGATCTGTGCCAAAAAAATAAACGATTCGTAAAAAAAAAAATGTAAAATTATTGAGCCTGAAAAAAGTTATTAGTCTCCAAATTTCATTTTTCAAAGCCCATTTTACCGTCATGCTGCTGTAAAATAAAATAAAAAAATTTTATAGCAATTTTATAAAAGCTAAAATTTTTCATAAGAATTTTCACACTAAAAAAAAAAGATAATTAAATTTTATTAATTAATAAGAATTATGGCACTAAAAACCTGACAAAAAACTATTAACTTTTAAAACTGACTTTAAAATCGTGGCTTGGCAGGGAATTTAATAAATTTTATGATTGATAACAAACAGGAACAAGTAAACATTTTCATTGCGCTTATGATTATGAAATCTGCTGCTCTTATGCTCTAATTATCCATGATTTATGGGAAGCAAGTTAGGCATTGAGAATTGTCACCAAATTTGCCGATATTTTTAAATAAAAATAAATTCAAAAAAATATATTATAATTGATAACATAAAAATCACAGTTTTAACATATTTTAAAAAAAAAAAAAATTTGAATTGATGATCGATTCAAATATATTTTCGCCTTTGATAGGACAAGCTGCGTCATCTGACCCAATTCTGAAGCTTTTTTAAGCTCGAAAAATATAATAGTATTAAATATTAATAAAATTTAATAACTTAGATGGGCACAACATTATTACACAAGTATAACATTTTATATCAAATTAACAAAGAATCGAAAAAACCGAAGAGATTTCAAAATAGGGTCTAATTAAATTTTGTAATATAGTTTAGGTAACCATTTGACGTCATTGTGTTAATTAGCATTATGAATGGCCGATTCCAGTTTGCTTTGACGTATAGTATTTAATTGTGGTCATTTTGACCAATTTTGCTAGGAAAAATTTCAACATCTATTAACCTAAAAGTTTAATATCTCTTAAATGTTGCAACATAAAAATATCTTCCAATTTTCAGGTCACTAGCTCATAAAGTTTTTTTTTTAAAATTACAAGCATGACATTATGCAGCTTCGACCTCGGGAAATTTAAAACAAAATTAAAAATGGCTTTAATTTTTTTGGTACAAAGTTTGCTGTTTCACGAACTCCCAAAAGATGAAACGTGCACCCTCCCCCAAATTTGGGTTCGACCCTTTTTTTGAAATATTTTTTCATGAAATTTTTAAAAAATTGGCCAGGAAGCCCCAATAACCACCCCCCCCCGCAAGCTACTAAGGAGTCCTAAGGGCCCTATAACTGCTTTAGTATTCTTCAGACCAGCAAAAGTTTTTTAACCCATAATTGTTGATTTTCTAGGAGTGGTTCGGCGTTTTGGTTGCGCAGGTGTTTCACATGGGTTATAGGGGTACTGCGGCATTGCTGGAACCGTTAAATACTTAGTTTATAGTGGTACGTTATTTTTGAATATAATAGAAAAACTTTTTCCATGTTTGAATTTGAATTAAATGATTCAACTTTCAAATTGAAGGCCATTTGTCTAGCAAATTAAAAATCTATTAAAACCTTGGAAATTTCAACAAAAAAAATTAAATAGTGATTTACTAAATTTACTTTATTCATCTTCTATGACTGTGAAACGTAGCTCCCATTAAAATGAATGGTTCAAAAGGAGATTTTACTCTTCATCAGCGGGATTCGAACATTGGACTCTGCATCGCAGAGTTAACAATAACCCGGATGCTCTAAACACTAGGCCATCCACGTCCCCAGAAAAAGACGCTTCAAAGCGTAATTTTTAAAGCTCCCGGTTTTCTCTTCCCATAATTGCTGAGTACTCAAGGCCTGGCCCTTTTTTATATTTTGGCTCGACCATCTTTACTAAAATTTTGGAGTAAAAACAATTCCATTTACTACTAGAAAATCTCAAATTTATAAACCTAGAATATTCAAAAGTTAAAAGAATGTTAAACTCAAGGTCTACAAAAGCTCAAATTTGTTTGTTTATTTCAGATATCTTCTTAATTTAAAATTTTTCGGACCTATAACTTTTTTTATATTTATAACTAAGCGACCCAACTCCACGTAGCACTACGTACTTTTACATGTACTTGGAAACTCAGATTATCATGATATTACGTACATGTGCTGTGTAGTGCATATTGGACCAAAATTACAACAAACAAAAAATGAGTCAAAATCCCAGGTCTTCTTATACATGTCTCATAGACATTTCAAAATAACAATCCCGCTAGCAGGTCTCTTTTGTCGCGACCCCATTTTTAAAAGGCCTTTTTCGGTTCTTGTTTTTTTTCTAATCATAACTAAGCGACCGCAACTCCGCTGTAGCCACTTAGTACTGTTCCCACGATTATCTTTTGGAGAGCTATATATCAGATATTACGTAGGTGCTGTGCAGCCATCTCGACCAAAGATGCAACAGGCAACAATGAGTTTGAAATCCAGGGTCAATCTCTTATACATAATCTCATAGGACATTTGGCAATAGAAACCAAGCTACCCAGGTCACTTAAGGTGTAAATGGTTGCAAATCTGAGGTCCCACATCAGGTCCATTACTCGAAAATGGTAAAGATATTGATAACTTATTTAAATTCGGAGTCAGGAAATGAAAATGCGTACGGTATATGGAAATGAAGGCCTGGACTTAGGAATAGGAAGAAAGAAAAAGTGAAAAACTGAAAATATAATAAACCTAAAAATACCGAAGAGTTTAAGGAAAATTTAAACATTGTAATTATAAGAATATATCAAAATTTTCAGCCACTAGCTCAT